>NDGN011551916.1:5195-17658 GCA_002564285.1 Tympanoctomys barrerae | reverse complement strand
CTGGGGGGGGGGGGATTTAGGTGGGTCATCAGGACTTTGATTTGGGCGCCGCTAGCCCTTCGGTCTGAGTCACACTTTCGAGACCTTTAGGCGAAGTTACTCTCCAAAATCCCTACGCGCCCCCCCTCCTCCCCGGCCCCCGGCCGGGCACTGGACCGGTCTGAGCGAGAGTGCTGCCTTTGATCACCCAAGAAGTCCCTAGGCACACAGGGTAGCTCAGCCCCGCCCCCTCCCATGGGGAGCGGGCGACTTCAGGCAGCTGTGGGTGCGCGTCTGCGCCCAGCGTCTCCTCCACCCGGTCTGCCTGGCTTACTGGCCACGCCGCAAGGGACTTTCTTTCCTCAGTGCCCCGTGGCCACCAGAGCCCGTGCAGGGGCGCTGCCAGAGCACCTGGGCTCTGCCAGAACACCTAGGCGCCAGTCCCGACGAAAAGGGACTCGGGGTACACGGGGAGGGAGGGGCGCCAGGCGGGGCCGGGAGGGGGAGGGGCCCAGGCAGGATCAGGAAGAAGGAGTGGCTCCGGAGCAGGGGGGGAGGGGACCCTTGGGCCAGGGCCAGCGGAGTGTGTCCTCCCCCACCTCCCTGTGCCCCCTCCTCGGCAGCTCCTGACTCTCAAGGCCTCCCAAGACGCTCCCAGGCCAGGGAAGATCCTGGCCAGCGTGGCGGGGACGCTCAGGAAGCTCCCTCCCCGCCTAGTGAGCTCTGCAATGCGCTGTCGGTCCCGTCTTGCGAGCAGGCGCGGGCCACCGGGCACACGCCGTGGGCGGCTGGCCCATGCCCGGAGCGAAGCCCGCGGCCGCGCGCCCCGGCCCGGCTTGGTGGCGGCTGAGCGAGCTTTGTGACGTCAGGCGGCGTCACGCGGGGCTGACCCGGCGGCGGCGGCGGCGGGCGGGGGCGGCCCTGGGACGCAGCGGGAGCATGGAGCCGCGGGCCGGCTGCCGGCTGCCGGTGCGGGTGGAGCAGGTCGTCAACGGCGCGCTGGTGGTCACTGTGAGCTGCGGCGAGCGCAGCTTCGCCGGGATCCTGCTGGACTGCACGAAAAAGTGAGCGAGGCGGGACCGCAGGCCCGGGACACCCTGGAGTCCCCCGGGACACTCCCCCACTGGCCCAGGCACCGGGTCCGCGGCGGGGCGGGGCGGGGCGGCCCGGCGCCTGCTTTCGGTTTCCGCCCGCCCGGGTTTCTGGGCACGCGAGCGCGGCGGCTGCTGGGGGGCGAAAGTGGCTCTTTCTCAAAGTCGCCGCGACTTTCGGGGCGCGAGATCGCGCTGCTCAGCAGAGGGGGTTGTGGGCGCCCGAGCCAGGCCGAGGAGTGTGGGGAGCCGAGCCCCCAACTCCGCACATCTGCCGTAATTAACGCACTTTTCTTTGTTCAGACGCACTGTTGAATTGGGCTGTTTGTAGAAAATCGCGGTGCGTTCAGCGGGGGTCAGACGTGCTATGGCTTTGCCCTATCACTTGCAAGCTGGGGAGCCCTGTCAGTCGTGGGCCCCCACCCACTCGAGGCTTGTAGGAGTGGCTGGTTGGGAGCAGCTGCGCCCACTGTGGGGCGTAAAATTCTGATGCGGGTGCAGAAGTCGCGCGGAGGAGTGGAAGATCCAAGTTCCAGGCTGGTGTTCCTGCTGGAGGGGCATGCGGGGCTGAGCAAGCCCTTCCTGAGTCGCACCTGTGCACCCACTGCAGGGACTCCTGCGGCACAGACGGCACAGAAGAGGCTCCTAGATACGTGTCACATGGCAGTGAGCTGTCACTGCCAGATAAATGATTAGGCATTAATCATTAGGTGTCTCTGCTCCTGCTGGGCTTTATCTTGCAACCTGGTGCAGTGAATGGCTCCCCTTTCAAAGGCCTGATTTTTTTCTTTCTCCCTCCCTGTAGGCTAATTTTTCCCTGGATGGTGTGAACAAAGCAGAGACCATCCTCCTTTGAGTTATCTAGCTGACATTATCTCTTCATTAGATGTGCCAGAAGCCATTTATGCACAAGTCGTGTGACTTAACATATGGCCTCCAGTGTGACTCTTGCCCCTGTTCTGGTTGGCTACAACTGGGATTGGAATGACACTCAGGGATTGTAGAATAGCCACCTGGGAACTGCCAGCCTACCAGAGATGGGGTGGCTGCCATCACCCACTAATCATTAGTGGCCACTGTGTACTCCCTAGGCAGGCTAGGCTTGGTCTTGAGTTGGCAGGGCTACACCCCTCTCCACCTATTCCTCTTGCTTTGGCTTTTCCTCTTTGCGGAAATGCAGCAAATGTGTCCCCATTTCCTGGGCTTTCTGACTCGGTGTGGGAACCTGCATGTCTGGGGAGGTAGTGGGCTTCCCACCCTGAAGCCAGTGGCTAACATGGTATGCAGATCCACACCCTCTTCAGGCAAAGAGCTGCACAGCTTGCTGGCATCCCAGGCATGGGAACTGGCAGCTGTAGGATGTGTGACTGCCTGCGCTGCACAGCCACATTCAGCTGTAACCAGAGCTGCCCTCAGGCCAGAAGCTGGGCCTCAGTAGGAGCAGTTTTGCTTTGCTGAGGCTCTGACTCTGGTTGACCTGGTGTCCTTGTAGATAATCTGAAGATAAAGGAGGCCTCCCCCTCTCTAGCCCTCCAAGGCCTGATCCGGAAACAGCCCGGCTTCTGCTCACCTTCATCTTTCTTGTGCTTGGCACTCTTGGTTTCTGTTTCCAGTTCTCTACTCACAATATTATGAGTTTTGAAGCTAATATTTATACCTCTGCTTGTCAGAAGTGTCCACAATCCAGCTTACAAAATCACAGTCCAGCACAGGCCTACCCTTGGGCCTCAGGGTCCAGAGGCCAATCTACCCTCTCTGGGTACCAGTTTTTCCTCAGTGCCTGGTGCCCACCTTTGTCTGCCCTATAGAGATCCAGTCCCTGGATGTGGGCCTTGCTGGCAGGGAAGGGGTTCCAGGAGCTCTGCTCACTCACCTTAGGGATGCCTGAGGGTCCCAGAGCAGCAGGTGTCAAGCAGGGTCTGTTTAGAGCAGGTCACTGTTGGGGGGGGGGGGCTGGAATAGTCCAGGTATAGTACCTGGCAACCGGTTGTCCCTTGCAGTAACTAATCACTGTTCTCTTTGCTGGATTGGAATGGTTAACGGGAAGGGGCCATTGACATAGGCTCCTGAGTGGGAGGCTGAGGTGGGGCCCAGCACCCAGTGGCACACTCTCCCTTGGTTCCCTTCCCTGTTTGTAGAACAGAATGGCGCTTGAAAGGGGCTGGGCCCGGGTCTTGCAGTCCCCTCTGTGTCTTGAACCTGCTGCCAGGCTGTGGTACAGTCTGAAGCAAGCTTTCAGTTGCTGAGTGCTTTTCTATCTATGTGTTTTTGTTTGGTAACTGAGCACCTTCTACTGTGTGTTCAGGGATGGGCTATGTCTGAGGCAAACTGCTTCCAACCAAGCTTGCTTCTGGCAAAGGGTGAATATTTTCTTACAAAGCTTTAATACCCAAGTTATGCCAGAAGGGGTGGGGTGGGCATTGTTTTGTGGGTGACTTTGAAGTGTACCTCTGAACAAGGACAAGGTGGGGTGGCACTGACTGAGGAGTGGCCTGAGGACACTGACACCAGCAGCTCAGGGTGGAGCTGACCTGGCCTCACACACCATGAATAGAGGAGGCAGTACCAACCAGACCTGGATGACCCTGGGCCTCTAGCTTTGACCTCTAAGCTAGCAGGATTCAAACTTGCCAAATGAAGAATCACCCATGGTGCATTACCACACAGACCCCGGGGCCTGTCTGCTAGAAATGTCAGACTACCATCCTTTATGATCAGGACCCCAGCTGCTGCCAGTTTTAGGCAATAGCCTTAACTTCTGTCCTGCAATAAAAACCTTTGTCCAGGACAGAAGCTCGGCTGCTGGGGATGTTTCTAGGATAACTCCCTTGATGACTGAGGGTGAGCTGGCCATGGAGGCTGCAGTGGTACTAAAATGTCCTCCCTGGAAGGACCCAGTGCCCAGGTATCACAGGATGGCGTGCTTGTCTTGGGAGATTCTTCATGGAAGATGCCATCTGAGTGGGTGGGTGGGGGAGCACCAGGGACATGGGGGATGGCAGTGCTGGCCTGTGCTGCTGGGAGATCCTGGAAGGTCTAGGGTGAGATGACACTGATGCTAATAAACCTCTGATTGAAGATTCTGGGCTCCCATTCACTCTTACATGGATATCCTGGGGTCAGTGCCCTTGGGGTGGGACAGGTGCCATTGTGTGCCCTGGGAAGGAGGCACTATGGTATCAGGCCATCATTGTCCTGCTAATCTCCTGTCTCCTGGAGCAGAGGTAGCCCTGGGAAGCCTCCATGCCCTCAGCAGGCCCCTACAGGCCACTCTGCTCCAGGGCCTGCCTGTTTCTGACTCCTCTTATAAGGCTTCAGGCTGCGTCTGGCTGGCAGCGGGGCTGCTGATAGATTGCAGATCCTTCTAAAATCAGCTCCGGGTGGACAGCCTGAGTTGGGGCCTTGGGTGTTTGGATCCAGGCCATCCTGGGCCGTAGGCTCCTGGCAGCATGGCTGAGTGCAGAGGCTTCCACAGGCTCCTGCCCGGCTCTGCATGTTCCCGTGTTTCTGACTCAGGAGCCATGTTTACTCATCCCCACAGGCAGCAGCAGGATGCCCCCCATCCCCCAGTGGAGGAAGGAAGGTCTGGGGGCAGAGCCTGCCACTGGGGCACCAGCAGCTGCAGGTCCTGGGGCTTTGGATCAGGGAAGCCGGAAGGAGGCAGCTGCAGGCAGGGGCAGCCCAGAGGCCTGGCAGGCAGCCAGGCTGCTTTCCTCCTGCCCATAAGCCAGCCACAGCCTGGGCTACTCTGAGTGAGTGGCTGGGTCAGACCCCCAGGTAAGTCCCCAGGGCTGTGGCTTGGCCACTGTTATCCTGCTGAGGACCTTGGGCCAGGTTGCATGTTCCCCGGGCTCTGTGTTCTTGGTATTCATGCAAGCTCTGAATATCTGTCCCTCTAGGGGGATGGCTGTATTTTGCTTTTAGGTCAGAACCCCATTAGAGCCTCTAGGACTTATCATCCCTGCCTCAGGTTTTTTTAGGTTTTTCTCAAAACAGAGATTCTTTGCCCTACCCTAAGCTCCCCACAATGCTGTGTTGAGGTTTGCTTCCAGGTCCCCTCAGTTTTCGGTGTGGAGTCATTGGCCAACCTGGCCGCAGCTCCCATGCTAGTGAGTCCCCTCCAATTCCCACAGCCCTTCCCACCCACGGGTACCCCCTCAAAGGCTGTACACATCCGGGGCTCTTGGAGTCTAGGGTAGATTCCCAGCAGTCTCAAGGCCAGCATGTCATCTGTAGGCACAGCTAGGCCAGGAGGCCTCTTCCCTGAGGCTGGGCAGACTCACGCCCTGGCCTCACCTTGGTGAAAGTGCCAACCTTGAGGGGAGCCGCAGGCTGCAGTGCTCATGGAGGGCTCACCCTAGGCCAGGCAGTGTCTTGGGTTCTTGCCAAGGCTGTCTCCATGCTTGGGGACTGCAGGCCCAGATGTTGTAGACCCATATAGGTGCAGCAAGTTCCCTGGTCCCAGTAGCCCTGCTGTCCCACCTATGAATGGGAATAGTGTCGCTGGGCATCCCGTGAGGCTGCTGAAGAGTTGAGGGAGCCCAGGTCCCCAAAGAGCCACTGGTCATGAGCTTTGCCAGCACTCAGGGCTGCCCCAGTGGGGGTTGAGCCATTTCTACTGTTTACCCACCAGGCAGGTCTGGGGTGTGGCCAGACAGGAGTGGCAGCTCCAGGAAGTATGGTGGCCTACTGTGCCAGGGTCACTGCTGGTGGTTTCTTCAGGGCCAGTTTCCCCAGTGCCCTGGTGCTTGTGGTTAGTAGTGTGACTTGGGGCCATCAGGAGGACACTGCAGCCAGGGCTGTTTCCTGGTTTGATTTCTCTGAGAAGGTGCTGACCCTTGCTTGGAGCACTGGCCCAGTCTGGGCCTGTGTCTCAGCCTGAGAGCTGTGTGTCTGTCATAAATTTTCTGAGAGTACCCAAGAGGCTTGTACCATAACGCAGGTGACCCCGTGGAGCTCCTGAAGCTGCAGGGGCTGTTGGGCGAATATTCCTAGCCCGTTGTGAGGACAGGGTCATCTGGGGAGAGAAAGGTGGAGCTGTAGTCTAGGGGGATGGTTGACAGGGGGCTGTCAGGGGTTGGGCTCTGGGAATGTGGCCTGGTTGTTGAGGACTCTGTGCTGGTATAATCAGGCTGGCTTTGGGGGCACAAGCTGCAGTGCCAGAGACAGGTAGGGAAGTGGAGCCCGAGGCTGGGGTGGGGGTGGGGGTGTCCAGAAGGAGTGCAGACAGCTCCAGTGGCACCTTCAGTTAGCATGTGGTACTTATGGAGGGGTACAGATGAGGAAGGTTCCAATGGGAACCCCAGGTCATGGTTTAAGTGAGTATGAAAGCTAGTAGGAAGTAGGCTTTGCAAAGGCCCTCAAAGGACACTCCATGTCCAGATCTCTCTGATCTGTAGCCTGCCTCCCAGGCCCAGCTCCCCTAGGCCTCTCTGCTGTCCTGGGGCTTTAGCTCCACCCTCAACTTTGTGTGGTTAGGATGCTTGTCCCCAGTCCCAGCAAGGGTTCTGCACAGTGGCATTGGAGAGAAACAACCAGGTGACCCAGCTGCTCCAGTTTTCCCTGGAGACTGCCTCTGAGCCCCCTCCCCCCAGGATTGGTTCCTGGATGCTACCTTCTGGCACTTTGCTCCCTGGGGCTGAGGGCTCCTGACCTCTGCTTTTTCCTAACAATATCCTCTTCCTTTGGTGCCCCATGATGAACACAGACCAGGGTTGGCAGGCTGGCAATAAGGTCCTTCCAGATCGTGGTAGGCAGAATGACTGGGAAACCCTCCCCTGTGGGTTGCTGAAGCAGTTGGAGCCAACTACAGGATTCTGGGCTTTGGGAGCTTATGGTGTTCGTGAAGGCTCCACTTTGGTGGCTGCCTGTCTTCTCTCAACTACAGAGACAGTGACTATGGCTCTTGCTCGGGCCACATGTGGCTCCCACACCCTGTACACATTGACATCCGTCAGGCATCTGGGGCTCGTCTGCTCCAGGGGACATGCTTGGGCTAGCTTACGAGGCTTACCTGGGGGTCTTTCTTGGGTCACCAGCCCTTCTGGGGGTGCTTCCTCTGGAGAGAAGGGTGGGGAACAGGTGAGACCAGTGCACACACAGGTCTTGGGTTTTATGGCCACTGGCCACAGAGCAGCTAGTCTCCCCTCCCACATTTGACCTGCTCATATCTTTGAACTCAGACCTATTCTCAGGCTTCCTGGCAGCTCTCTGTCATGGCAGTTGTCTGAGATTTAGATACCGTGACCAGAGAAACAGCCCACACGCCGCATGTCGTGGGACCTCCATGTGTGTACCTACCAGGGTGG
The DNA here is from genome assembly GCA_002564285.1 of Tympanoctomys barrerae. Taxonomy (NCBI): domain Eukaryota; kingdom Metazoa; phylum Chordata; class Mammalia; order Rodentia; family Octodontidae; genus Tympanoctomys; species Tympanoctomys barrerae. The sequence goes on along the minus strand of NDGN011551916.1, from coordinate 10,280 downwards.
TGGGTGCAGGACATACAAGGACCTGCACATTTCTTTGCAGCCTAGGAATGCCAGCCTGGACTTAGGACGTGTGTTGCTGCCCTGGCCCGTAGGAGACTGGAGCGGGGCAGAGAGGGCTGGGCGCAGCAGGGGACTCTTGCCATCCTCACCGTCCTTTCTGTCTCCCTTCTGCTAGGTCTGGCCTCTTTGGCCTACCACTGGCTGACGACCCCTCTGCAATCAATTCCTGTGGCCCGGCCCCTGAGGAGGGTAATGGAGAAGTGATGCAGCTCGGGACGGGCTTCCCGCCGCCTCCCCATGGTGACCAGCCCCCTGAGGACCAGCCTCCCAAGACAGCTGGCCCAGAGCCACCTCCGCCTCTTGTGCCGCCACTGCCTGCCCAGAGCCTTCCCCCCTACCCGCCGTACTTTGAAGGTGCCCCTTTCCCTCACCCACTCTGGCTGAGGAACACCTATCAGCAGTGGGTGCCGCAGCCGCCCCCCAGGACCATCAAGCGGACCCGAAGGCGTCTGTCCCGCAACCGAGACCCCGGTCGCCTCATCCTGAGCACCATCCGCCTGCGTCCCCGCCAGGTGCTCTGTGAGAAGTGCAAGAGCACCGTGAACCCCCAGGAGGCCAGCCCCAGCACCCCAGCTGCTTCGAGGCCCCGCCGGAGGCTGGGCAGTGGCTCAGACCGGGAGCATCGCAAGGCAGAGGAGCCGGAGGACAGTGACCCCACGGCCACAGCCACTGTGAGGAAGAGCAAGAAGGAGAGGCGGGAGGACGACAGGGCCTCCCTCGAACAGGTCCCTCGGAGCCCTGTCATCAAGATCTCCTACAGTACACCCCAGGGAAAGGGTGAGGTGGTCAAGATCCCGTCCCGTGTGCACGGCTCCCTGGAGCCCTTCTGCCCCCAGCAGGCTCTTCACAATGGCAGCCTGGACCCTGAGGTGCCTAGAGATGCAGAGTCCAGGGGCGGAGGGGACCGACCACCCAGTGGCCCTTCCACCTCCATCCCCAAGTTGAAGCTGACGCGTCCCCTGCCTCCTGGCTCAGACCTGCCACCTCCCAAGATCCGCCTGAAGCCCCACCGCCTGGGGGATGGGGAGTGTGAGCCCCTGTACAGGGCCGAGCTGGTGGAGGAGCTGAATGGCTGCCGCCAAGGCCCCCAGGCTGGCTCAGCTGACCTCTTTGCAAATAGCTCTGCCCGTGGACTGGAGGATTTGTCTTCAGCAAGTTCTGGCGAGGATGATGACTTCAAGAGGTGTCCCCAGAGTAAACAGGGACGCGATGGCTTAGCCTTTCTTGTAAACTGCCCTGGGAGGAGAGCAGGTTGTGCCAGCGAGTCTGTGTGCAGCAGCGATAGCCTGGATGAATCCAAATCCTCCAGCTCAGAAGTGACATCTCCAGACACAGGGGACCTCTCGTCCGGTGATGGTGCGACCGTGCCTTCCTCTTCCAGGGATGTTCGCCAGACAGTCCCGCCCCTAACAGTCAGGCTGCACACCCAGAGCGTGTCTAAGTGCGTGACCGAAGATGGAAGGACCGTGGCTGTAGGGGACGTCGTGTGGGGTAAGATTCATGGTTTTCCTTGGTGGCCAGCGCGTGTCCTTGACATCAGCCTTGGCCAGAAGGAGGATGGAGAGCCTTCTTGGCAAGAAGCAAAAGTCTCGTGGTTTGGGTCTCCGACTACGTCATTCTTGTCTATTTCAAAACTCTCCCCTTTCTCTGAATTTTTCAAACTGAGATTTAATCGTAAGAAGAAGGGGATGTATCGGAAAGCTATAACTGAGGCTGCCAATGCCGCGCAACACGTGGCCCCAGAAATAAGGGACCTCTTGACCCAGTTTGAAACGTAACTTTGGTTCCCTGACCAGGTGAGTGCATGTCCCCTGGATGCTTCTTTCCCTGAGCCATCCTGACCTGGCGTATGTGTGAGTCATCAGGGGCCAAAGGCAGCCCGGGGAGCCGGCTGTGTCCTAGCTTGTGTGTGCAGCACTCCTGCTGTCTGATTTATGGCCCCAGAGGGGGCCATAGAAATCGGTGGTTCTCCCTGGTATTGTCAGTTGAGCTCTTTGGTTTACAGAAAAGGTGCTTTAAAGCCGACGTTTTTCAGCTGCCTGTTTAAGCTAGAGTTTTGCAGCCATTGCCATTTTCAAAGGAAGCCCCTTGTGTAACTTCCTCGCTCTTCTGTGAGGGTTTTGGAGAGAGGTGTGTAGTTTGACTGATGCAGGGCAGAGGAGAGCCCGAGGTGTGGCTTCATCTTCTGTTTCTCACTCTGGGAGAAGCACCTTCACTGTCTTCCCAGTGGCTGAAGAGGCCTCCTGCTTGCCGGTGTGTGATCCCCTCGCTCCCGTGGCTGGCAGAGAGGGGAGAGTGGAGCATCCTGCTTGCAGCAGTGAGCGCCAGGCTGGCAGCTACATTCCCCTGTGGCCCTGTTCGTCGTCCTTGCTCAGCAAGTGCAGTGGCCTCTGGACAGGCCTCTTGTGGTAGCCGGGTGCTCTGGATTCTGCACATGCTCTCTCGACCCTGTTCCTGGCCAGGGTCTCATCTTCCCTTCCTCCTCTCAGAGAACTTTGCAAGTCAGCACTCCATCCTCAAATGGAACCTCTGGAGCTGGAGCGCTGCACCCAGTGAGCGGGTGCCGACCTGTAGGGTGAATGAGTGTCATCATGTAGGCTGAGCACGTCTATGGTCAGCACATGGGGCATCTAGCAAGGCACTGAGCCATTGTAGCCTACTCTGAACTTTTTATTGATAGCTGCCACCAGCTCTGGGTATGGGGCATGTCCAGCCAGCAGGGTCATCTTTTCTAGCGGTGATTCTTGGGGAGGGCTGGCCTCCCCTCCTCTTCCTTCCTGGCTGGATCCTCCTCCTGAGGGAAGGAGGCAACCTGTGGCCTTCTGTTTCTGTTCTTAGCTTGGTGGCCTAGCCCTCATTCCTGTGGCCAGAGACTCAAGGGGCAGGGGACTCTACACAGTACTAAAGCAGTGCATGTCCCCAACAAAACTGTCTTCTGCCTTGGTCTCTTCAGCAACCTCATCTTCCTGGGCCTTCTGCTCTCCCCACCTACCTGGTGTAAATTTCCTGGGTTGCAATCCTTTAGGCTCCAACAGAACTGCTTTGCCACATGTGTAGGAGTCCCAGAAAGAATGTGGTGCTGAGGAGCTGCCAGGGTGTTGGTGTCAAGGCTGCCCTGCTGCCCAGGCTCCATCCTGGCCTCATCCCTTCCTACCTTGGTCCTGGAGAACCTACTCTGTGAATTCCAGAGAGGTGCCTTTCCTTTTCTTTCCCAAATCAGGTCCATTTTATCATAGGTTCTGGGGCATTTGTGTAGGGATGTGGCGGGTGCCAACAGGCAAGTTGGGGAGTGTGTGGGGACAGTAAGCTCTGAGTGTCTGCAAGTGTCAGGGTGATTTTCTCCAGTCAGGGCACCATGGAAAGGGCAGCGGGCTCTGAATTGCAGAAGGGATTCAGGAAGAGCTCAGATGGCTCTCTTCCCTGGGGTCTCTGGCTTCACAGGACCTGTGGTCCTGGAGCACCCTGGCCCCAGGCTGTGGCTCTCCAGGCCCCTGGCCTGCCTGCCTTCCCAGCTTCTCTGCTCCCTATCTGGGCCCTGCTGTGGCAGTGGCATGCAGGTTGGGGGCCCCCTATGTGTCTTTCTTGTACCATGAGCCCAGCTCCCAGTGAAGGGAGGAGACCAGCCCGGTCTTCACACCTCAACCTCCAGTTCCCGGTCATGGTGGCTACAGGGAGTGAAGACAGTTGCAGGGGATGAAACATCATGCAGTTCCAGCGAGAAGAACTGGTGGGCACAGGGGAGGCCAGAGTGGCCATGGCTCTTCCTTGGAGAATGCAGCTTTGTAGGTTCAGGGCTGGCCAGTCTTATCCGGAAGCAGAGGAAAAAAATCTCACCCAACTGGTTTGCCTGCTGCAGAGGCTTAACAAACAGACTTTTCCTAGGGCTGTACCTGGACCAGCTGTGGTGACCAGCAGCCCTTGGGCTCTGGGGAGTGAGGTGCTAGATTCCTTCAGCTTCATGTGCTCAGTGGTGTTGCCAAAGGGGCATTTTGATTTTCTTTTTGGAGGACTAAAGACAGAGTGAGGTCCTTGCTAGCCTAAGGATCCTTGCTAGCCTGGGGATCCGTGTGCTTGTAGTTGGTGTCTGCAGCCTGGGGTCCCCTGCTTGGTGTGGGCTCATGGTCGTCTGGTGGACAAGTTTACCTTGAAGCATCAGCAGTACTGTAAGGGCCAGTCCTGCAGAGTGTTGTTTGGAACCCACTGGGGCACCTGAACCATGTTTCACTGAGCAGAGGCTGGTGAGAGACCAGTGAAAGACACAGTTCCTGGTACCTCCCTGTCTCCTGGGAGGAGAAGGAGGCAACTTGGGCTGGAGCTAGGGGATGGGCATCCTTTAGATCTTACAACTGGCCGGCCTGGCCTGGCCCAGGCTGGTCCTGCAGCTGCCTGGGGAAGGCCGTGGTAGGGGCAGCAACTCTCGAAGGTTTGGAGGTGTCTGTGCAGCCCATGCGAAATACTGGGAGGGATCACAGCAGGCACAGTAGGATCCAGTGTCTTCCACTCTTGGGACACCCCCCCACCCATGGATGGCTGGAGGCTCAGCTGAGAGGAGAGTTGGCCCTGCCAAAGGAGAGATGTTGAGCCAAGCTGGGTCCAGGGAGTTGAGAGGGAAGGTGCCCTGGTCCTCAGTAGGGACTGAATCTGGGATGTGGTGTTGTCATGTGTGAACTTGGGGCCTCTGAGGTGAGTCCTAACACAGGCCTGTGAGGCTAAGCTGCCTCTAGGTGCAGGCACAGAGGCTCCACTTACCTTACCTGCCTTGTAGGTGGTGCCCATAAACATGGCCAGTGCCAAGAGCTTTCGAATGACCTAGTGGCAGCTACGTATGAAGATGCCCACCACACCCTTTCCAGCTCTGCACAGGGGTCTGATGTCAGGCCATGCTTCTGAGGCTGCTGTATCTCGGAGCTGGGCACAAAGCCCTGGGATGGGGCCCCGGGAGATAGTTCAGTAGAATAAGCGCTTGCCTGGCAAGCGCAGGGTCCTGAGTTTAATCCCTGATACTGCAAAAAAAAAAAAGAAAGA
>NDGN011551915.1:0-14291 GCA_002564285.1 Tympanoctomys barrerae | reverse complement strand
AAAAAAAAAAAAAAAAAAAAAAAAAGACATAAATTGAAAAATGCAGTACAGGGGCAGGAAAGACAGCTCAGAGGCCTAAGTACCTACGTGGCAAGCACAAGGCCCCGAGTTTGATCTCCAGCCCCACATGCAGTGCGGTCTCAACCCTGGATGCCAGGGCATGTTGTCTCCACTCCGTGTTTGGGCCCCCACCCCGCAGCCCCAGAACTGGGCATGGTGACACATACCTGTAGGCCCAGCACTCAGGAGGTTGAGCAAGGGGGATCTCTGGGAAGGTGAGACCAGCCTAAGGGCTACAAAAATGAGCACAAGACCAGCCTGAACTGCATAGTGAGACCCTGTGTCAAAAAATAAAATAAAGAAAAATTCAGTACAGTGATTATCTCCCCAAAGTCATGTATGCATTTCAGAATATCTCAGTCAAAATTTTATCAGGTCCTTTGCTGAAACTGACAATTCACAGCACCAAGAAAAGCAAAAATCAAAATTTTACTAGATATAAAGCTAGTTATAAAGCAATTGTAAATAATACAGGATTATGTTGATAAATGGATGAATAATGCACCAATGAAACCCCGTCGAGGATCCAGCCAGAAAAAGACCTCGCACCCAGGAACAAGAGTGATGCCTCAGCGCCCTGGAATAAGCGAGGGTCTTTCATCACACGGCTCGGGGTCAGTAAGCAAGTGGGCACAAGAAAACAGCAAAACCTGGTCCCTGATTGCAAGCATACAAAGAAATTACAGGTGGAATAAAAGTGTAAATGCAAAGATCAGATAATCAAACTTTTAAAAGATAACCTAGGATAGTATCTTTATAGCCTCGGAGTAAGTGGAGATTACTTAACCAGAAGACACAAACAGCACCATTGATAAAAGAAAAAGAAAGCTAAATTGGACTAAATTAATAACTTCTACTCACTAAAAGATACACCTATTCATGAAGTGAAGAAGCAGTATAGGAGAGGATTTTTATAAGATTATACTTGATGAAGGGTATATTTCCAGAAGTTATTAAGAATTATTACTCTTACTATTACTACTAATAATGATAGTACTAAGTCACAGAAAATCCAACATTACAGCCAAAGTACCTAAGAAGACATTACACTAGAGACGATATGCCAATGACCCATGAACATTGGGTAAGTTGTTTGAACATATCAATGATTACAAATATATGTTGAAGCCACAGTAACATACTTCATATCTACCCGAATTGCAAAAATGTTAAATGCTGACAAAAGCTGGTTGTGGTGGTGCATACCTATAATCCCAGCACACTCTGGGGGCTGAAGCAGGAGGACTGCAAGTTCAAGATCACCCTGGACAAGTTAGAGACCCTGCCTCAATATAAAAAATAAAAAACAAGGGATTGAGGATGTAGCTCAGCACAAAGGCCCTGGATTGAAAGCCTAGTCACACACACACACACACACACACACACACACACACACACAGCGCCTTATAACTGACAATGTGCTCTTGTAAGCTACATTCATTCACCTGGTAATTTTCTCGTTCAACATATGAATATTGATATTCTGCCAGTCATAGAGCTAGCATTTTTTCCTCAACAACAAGAAATGTAAGACAAAGTTCATGGCAAATGATTAGGCCAGAAGAGTTGGGAGAAGAGAGATAGGCAATCGTCCCTGTGAGACAGAGAAAGCTTTGAAGAGAACTCAGGGTCTGAGCTAGTCCTTCGGAATTGGGAAGACTTCAGACAGAGATGAGACAAGAACTGAGAGGGGGTGGTGTGCCCAGGCATTCTGCCTCGCTAGACCAGAGGAAATACTTCTTTTTAAAAAATTCAGAAGGGTTGCAAAGGAGTTTAGAATTGAAGGAGCAGAGTAATAGGACTGGGATGTGGTTTTGCACGCATAAAAGATGTCAAGGCACACCCGTGATGATTTTTCCTCTCCACTTCTTAGAGTTGACAAGTATTCATTGCACAGCTATTTTGGGAGAAGAATGGAGTGGTTAGGAGTGTGCATTTCAAAGCAGGCCACCCAGATTTGAGTCTGTCTCTGCCACTCCTTAACCATAAGTGACATGGGCCACTTCCTCAGATGGGAAATGGGATAATAATATCTTTCGGAAAGCTAAATGAATTAATCAGCATAATACAACTGGAGTGTCTGTCCCAAGATAAACACTACATAATTAATAATGGTGATAATAAATATTATCTATTTTGCATCCAGTATTACTGTGAACACAATAGTAGTGCAAATTTTTAGCCAGGTGTGGTGGCACATGCCTATAATCCCAGCACTCAGCAGGCTGAGGCAATAAGATTACCATGAATTCAAAACTTGCTTGTGCTAAATAGTGAGTTCAAAGCTGGCCTGAACTACATAGCAACATTCTGTCTCAATAAAAATTTTAAAAATAAATTAAATAAATAAATAAAAATTTTAAAAAATTAAACTTGCTGTCCTTAAGATCTTTGTAATTTTTTTGGAGGTATGCAATGGGAAAAGTTGTCACCCAAGTATATGGTGAAGAATACTTAATATTATGAAAAATATTTAAATAGATTGCTAATAAAAAGAGAAAAAAAAAGAAAGTAAACTACAATTTCAGAAACTATAATTCAGAAGCTATCAACCCTCAATATCTTTCTTTGAAAGTAAACATGATTCCTGAAATTCTAGAGAATACCAGCAGCTATTTCTGGATAGTAGAATTCTCAGTAATTTTAACATCATTAAATGTATCATGAAAGAGAGGCAATAGGTGCAATGGATTTCCAAGATTTGGGGTCATGCACAAGTGCTGAGCTGTATCAGCTAAACTCGCCTGTCTGAGCCCTAGAGAGCTCTTGAGACAGTTTTTGTTCTTTTCTTTTAAAAAAAAAAAAATTCTAGCCGCTGTATCTCCATCTATAAAACAGGGAAGTAGCACAGAGTAAGTGTTTTACACAATGCAGTTATTTTATAACTCTTTCTTTCATAGCGTTCAAATGACCAGTCAACCATACTATCCCATAAGACCCATCCAGCCATCTGATCCCCAGGGTAACCGATGAAGAGTTGTGTCTATGGAGAGCTCACATATCTTTCAGTGCACAAGGATGTTCACAGTGGTAGAAAAGTATAATGATTTTTCTTTTCTATTCACTTAACAAGAATTCAGGTTGAAAACTCACCTGAATGTGTTGTGCTTATTGCAGTGCGGTAGACTTAGTAGATATGTACTTGTTGTAAGTATAAAATTAATGTTGCAGGGGCCAGGGAGATGGCTCAGTAGAATATGCGCTTCCCTGGCAAGTGTAAGGGTCTGAGTTCAATCCCTAGTTCTGAAAAAAAAAAAAATTAATGTTGTTGTCCCATTAATCAATTCATTCATTCATTTACTGACGATTAAATGAATTGGGTCCACCATGCTAGACAATGAGTAAGAAATCAGTTTCTTCCCAACCCATTTCTTCTAGCCTCTGACAGAAATGACATTTGGTTCCACTTGTGGTTTCCAAAGGAGACCTAAAATTATATTTGCCTTTGACTATAAATAGCACAGGAATAAGTGCGGGTCAAATAAATTCCCACAGATCAAATCCTAGCAGCTCCTCTGTGACATTTCAATCCTTTCGTGCTGCCTTTGAGCTATTTGAGCTGAAGTATTTCAGGTTTGCTTATTTTAAAATTCAAGAGCAGACACTGTCTCTGATTTTATCACAGACTCTAGCAACATTGGAAGTTAAAGAAAATCTGCAATTTAATCTAAAAGGCCCACAGTTAATAAACATTCTTCATGCCAGATAACTAGAATGTAAATGGAATACAAGAGACATATAGAGCTTTCTTCACAGAAGTTTCTCAGACAATATATATTTCTCAAATCATGCAGAAATAGACAGATTGGGCTGGCCAAATAGCTCAGTGGATTAAAGCACCTGTAAGCAGGTGCAGGGGCTGGGGGTTTGATTCCCAGGCCTGCCACTCTGGCCTGGCCCCCGGGACATGCTGAGATGTCAATTGAGACCAAGTGTGCTGGCACTCGCCTGTAATCCCAGCTCATGGGAGGCTGTAAACAGGCAGATCACTATGAGTCTGATCTAGTAGTGAGACCCTGAACACCCAGTAGACCCTTCCCTAAAGTACAAAAAATAAAAATAATAAATAATAAAAAAGAAAGAAAGAAATAGATTGAAGTAATGTTCTTTTTATAAGAAAGGAACCCATCCACAAAGGAATTCTTCACAGTTATAAGGGGAAAAGTTTTAGACAATGTGAATATATAACAAAGAAGGGTAATTTTAAAACTATTGCATTTGTGCCAAGTAAGATGCTGTGCGCCCACTGAAAATATTATAGTTGAGCATTTAATACCCTATAAGAAAATTCAGGCTTTGAAGGTGCCACTACCCTTCCTCTTAGTCGTTTGTTGCCAACCACGGTCAACCCCACCGTGTTCTTCGACATGCTGCTGATGGCGAGCCCTTGGGCCGCGTCTCTTTCAAGCTGTATGCAGACAAAGTTCCAAAGACAGCAGAAAACTTTCATGCTCCGAGCACCAGAGAGAAAGGGTTTGTTTATAAGGGTTCCTGCTTTCACAGAATTCATTCCAGGATTTATGTGCCAGGGTGGTGGCTTCACACACCACAGTGACACTGGCGTTGAGTCCATCTACATGGGGAAATTTGACGATGAGAATGTCACCCTGAAGCACACAGGCCCGGGCATCCTGTCCATGGCAAATGCTGGGCCAAACACAAATGGGTCCCAGTTTTTCATCTGCACTGCCAAGACGGCATAGCTGGATGGCAAGCCCGTGGTCTTCTGGAAGGTGAAAGAGGACATAACCACGGTGGAGCACACCCTGCGTCCTACCTGCTCAAAACGCCCCATCATCTCTCTTACCACAGTTCTTTGGGTTCCATGTCTTCCTTGCTCCCCTCCAAATGCACCAGGATTACAGAGTTAAGTTTATGGTTATGAATAAAACTAAATAACAGTTTTAAGAAAAATCAGATTACAAAATACTACCTAGAGGATATTTCTGTTTGTTAGTTTTTGTCTTTTTTTCAGACAGCGTCTCACTATGCAGTTCAGGCTGGCCTTGGACTCACTTTGTAGCCCAGGCTGGCCTCAAACTCACAGCCATCTTCCTGCCTCAGCCTCCTGAGTGCTGAGATTACAGGCATGAGCTACCATGCCTGACTATTTTTTCCCCTTTCTATTCTTGTGGGTTTTCATTTGTGTCCATTTCCACCAAGTTCAATATTCCTGGTGAGATTTCTTTTTAGGTCTAAAAATTGTGAGGAAAATCTTATTCTGGGGCCAAGGAGGTAGCTCAACAGTCTAAGCGTCAGCCTGGTAAAAACAGGAACCCAGGTTTGATTCCCAGTAGTGCATGGCATGCCAGTCCCCCGCCATGCTGGCCACCAAAACCAGGCATGGTGGTACACACTTATAATCCTAGAGCTAGGAAGGCTGAGACAGGAGGATCGCTATGAGTCTGAGCTGCATAGTGAGACCCTGTGCCAAATAAATAAATAAATAAATAATTTTCTTTAAAAAAGAGAAAACCTTATTCTTTAGTTTTTAGCCAATAACAAACGTTGCCTTGTGCAATTTGAACCATTGTCAGTTTTCTTTCATGGAAATTATTCATACCAACAATATTTAATCAAACTGTCACATTTATGTCTTAGTGAATCCCTGTGAAAATAACAAGTAATTTGACAGAGAAAAAGAAAGAGTAAACACTGACGGAGAGGGACATAATGGGCTAGTGGAAGAAAAGAAAGCAAGAGAGAATGAAGAGAGGCAGATGCACAAAGAAACAGGATAACGTATGCGCTTATGTTCAAAAAATTGGGTCCAAATTGTGGTTAGGCCAGGCTGGAGGCAGTGGGGCGGGCAGACACAGGGAAAGCTTGAGGGACAGGTGGTAAGTTAGTTCAGTAGGAGCCAAAAGTTGTAGTGCTCCATCACATTCTAAAGTAATTAGATAACAGTGAGGCTTTCTATTTTTTAAACAACAAAATATTTTTTAATCATAATCAAATGATAACCGTTTGGGACAGTGTACCCTGATTCAAACACTGAACAATGTATACATGCATCAAATCATCACAGAGTACTCCAGGTACATATTCATATTTTATGTATCAATGAAAACGAGGGGGAGAAAGGAAAAGAAAATAGTGGTGTGCAATAATGGGACTTGTAGTTCCAGCTACTCAGGAGGCTAAGCAGGAGAATCTCAAGTTCAAGGTCACCCTGGTCAGCTCACCATGATCCTTTTTCAAAATAAGACAAAAGGGTTTGGGATGTAGCTGAGTGCTTCCTGGGTTCAATGCTACATATCACAAAACTAAATAGACAAACTAACCAACCAGAATGCAAAATGGTATGCGGGACAGCACTAAGCCATAGCTTAACCTTGCCACCCCTTCGATCTTAAGCATGCTAATGTTTTCCCTGAAGATAAAGGTCTGCAAGCCTTCACCAGAGCCCTTGTGGTGTCTTACCTTTGATATTCCTAGGTACTGATTTGCATCAGAAAAATAACGAATTCACCACAGAGTCTGTGGCTGTTTGCTGGCTGGGTTGGGCAGTGACATCAGGCCGTCTGTGGTTGCTGACCGAGGTTCTGATGGGCAGCTACATCCAGTCTCACAGGGCAACACACACAAGGTCAAGGTAATGAGTAGATAACATGCTGCCTGCTGGTCTGCAAGGAAGGTCACCGGCATTGACATGAAGGCAGGAACAAGGAAGACAAGTGTGCGGAGACAGAGCGGATGAGAACAGGGCAGGCCCTGCAGCTAACGTTCTTACGGTGTTTACTCCTGTGGGCCTCTCTGAGACCAGACCAAGATCTGAACGGCTCTCCTTGGTCTCCCATTCCCCTGCATTTGGCAGTGTGCCTGTATGGTTTATATGTAGGTGTTCTACCCCAAGGCAGGGCTCATGGGGACCATTAGACTGCTGGGGCTACAGCCGACTTGCTGTTGGGAGGAGGAATCTGGTCGGAAGTGGTGGGTCCCTGGGCCTGTGCCCTGGGTCTATCTGTTCCACTGCTCCCTTGATTGCTCTCTCTGCCTCCTGCCTTCCATGCCCTCGGCTGCCCCGCCTCTGCTGTGCCACTCTGTCCTGCCATCCTGCCTTGGCGCCAGCTGATTGTGGACTGAAATCTCTACAGACTATGTGCCCAAATACACCTTTGGCCAGGCATGGTGGTGCACTCCTGTCACCCCAGCAACTGAGAGGCTGAGGTGGGAGGATCAATATGAGTCTGAAACCTTCCAGATCAGCCTGTACTACATGGTGAAACCCTATCTCAAAAAATAAATAAATATTAACGGTTCCTGCTTTTGGTTATAGGGGTCGAGTATTGTCTCCGGAATGAGAAAATACATAAAACAGATTCTGCTGCCAGAGGAGTGGTGCCACTGCGGAGACAATTAGCCAATCCTGCGGTTCACAGATCTTCAAAGCTGCCTTACAGAAAGACTTCAGAAAAGTTTAGAGATGCCAGCTGGAGAAGCAGCCCTCCAATCCCGCGAGCCTAGCTTGCTGGGAGCTAACTAGAGCTCGGAAGCCCAGAACCCTAGTAGAAACACAGCCAGTAAGGTCCAGGCTCAGGAAGTTTCATTTGAGAAGAAAGACTTCATCAGTGGTTGGAGCTCAGCCTTTTCATGGCAGAAAATGTGTCTATATTTTGTTCATATTCTAAAATTTTCCAGGAGACTGAGATTAAGGGTGGCAGGCTTGATTATTGTGGCAAAGAAAATTCAAGGCAGCCTAATACTGTGGCTGTAACATCGGTACGGTGGAAGACTGGCCAGATCTGTATTGGGAAGCCAGAGCAAATGGTGCAGGTGAATGACTTTAAAAGTTTTGAGCTTTATCCAAAAGGTTGAGGCCTGGAGCAGAAGAGAACTTGGTTGCTGAAAAGAGTAGCATTAAAAAGAAGCCACGTTCTTTAAAACAGGAAAAATGTGGGGCCGGTAAGATAGCTCGGAGGTCTACAGCGCCTGCTTAGGTAAGCTTAAGCAGGCGCAGGGGACTGCCGTGCAATCCCGGGCACCACATGGCACCTCAGGGCAGGCTGAGCTGGCCCAAAAAACAAAAACAAAAACCAAGGAAAAATATCTTGAGGAAGCGAGGCTGTACCCTTTGCAGGCTCAAAATGGAAAAGGTACAAGACGTTGTTTCACGAAGAGAGTTCCAGGGCACCAAGATCCAGAGCGGCAGCAGCCTGGGCGTGGAAGTGGGTATCTCAGGGCTTGGGCTTCTGTGCTCAGCCTCCAGACACTCACAGATCTCCGCAACCCCCAGCAGGATGCAGAATAGCTGGGCAGCTGCTCCAGGAGGCAGCAGACCACGGTGTCACCCCCGTAGTGCTGCTTTCGCAAGTGTGCAGATTGTGAGTCGGAGGGGAAGCTTCCACCTAGATTCAGAAGAGGGCCCGGGAGGCCAGGCAGGCTGGCCCTGACAGGGAAGTTCGTGAAGCTGTGAGGGTGAAGCCAGGGCAAGGAAGACCTCAAGATGTTGGAAAAGCCAGGAATATGGGGCATCTGAGAAAGGAATGAGCAGAGCCGGATTTCGTTTGCTTCAGCCTCTTTTTTTTTTTTTTTTTTTTTTTTNTTTTAATGTATTTGGTTGTTACAAGGTCTCAGTGTGCTGCTCAGACTCATGGTGATCCTCCTGCTTTCAGCCTCCCCAGCACTGGGATTACAAGCTTGCACCACTATGCCTAGACATTGGCTGGCTCAGCATGCCCTGGTGGCGGGGCGGGCGGGGCACATGGTGCCCGGAAACACGGTCCCTGCACTTGCCTAAGCTTGCCTAAGCAGGCACTTTAGTCCTCTGAGCTATCTGCCGGCCCCTCGGCCCCATTGATTTCTATCCTTTTATTTCTCCCTTTGGGATGAGAATGTTTATCGTGTGCTTATCTTTGCTTTCATTTTTTAGGGATTCACATCTCAGAAGAGACTTTGGACATGGACTTCCCAGCAACGCTGAAACTGTTAGCACTTTGGCAACTCTTAGAGGTGGAATTAATCCTTCCCCCCCTACCCCCCTGGAACCAGGGATTGAACTTAGGCCCTTGCGCTTGCCAAGGAAGCGCTTATTCCATTGAGCACTTGATATCATTGATACCCAGCCCCTGGAATTAATCCATTTTGCATAAAGGGATGGTCATGAGTCTGTGGAGGCCCTAAACTGTGGTCACCTTAGACTTGTTCCTGGAACAGAACAAGTCATGACGGACAGAGCATGGTCCAAAGAGAGGAATGAGAGAAGTGGTGCTCTCCTCAGGGCCTTCCAGACTAATGATAAACTACATTAGCATGAGGCTGATGAATAATACCCCCAGAAGGCACTGTTATGAGAAAGATAAGCAAAATCAGCTTGCTGTGGGAACCCAGAGGCATCTAACCTGGCCTAGGAAAAGTGATACTAACTGAGCCTTAAAGATGAGAGGTAATTTCTAGAATTACAAACTGCAGCTAGAATCTAGAGTCTGACACCAGATCTTGGTAAGGGATGTGTCTCCATACCTAGGCAGCTGCCAAGTCATTGATAGCAAGAAGGTAAAAACCTCCAAAGTTGAATTTGTTTTTAACTGAATCAATTAGAACAATAAACAATTATAGATACAACATAGAACAAAGATGAAAACACCTAGGAGAGGGCCTTCTGTTCTAAGCCACGAGAGCCTCTAGCTTGTGTCTTCTCTTCTACCCCTCTGGAAACAGACATTTTCTGTTGAGTGCAGTCAGATGAAAGTCAAAGCCCGCATTGCTCAACAGGGATTCCAGCATCTCTTCCTCAGTCTCCTTACCTGAAGGAGACCTATCACAGCCCTGTTGGACTTAGAAGCAGCCGAATGGTTTGCGTTAGCCAATGAAATGCAGCCAGCCGTTATGCGGGTCACTGGCACACAGATGCTTTTAGAGTCAGCACGTGGTGGGCTGAGTCTGTTTTCCTTCTGCTCCAGTGACTGAGTGCTCCCCAGAGAGGTTGCTCCAGGAGATGGCAGAGAGTGGAGGGACCAGTGATCTGGAAAGGATGTGGTGCAGAAGGTCAATCTGCAAGTCACTGGGCTGTGGGGGCTATTACTGCAGCCTAAGCCAAGTGAGCCTGTCTTGACAGATACATTCATGAACACAGACTTCTTGCTTATCGGGGAGGAGGCAAGAGACCTGCAGGTACTTTGTGGACTTGGAGGTCTCGGTCGGGTGAATACCTGGGGCTCACCTCACTGGGAGTTTCTCCCACGGATTTCACACCACATCTGTGGATATGAAACACATTAATTTTACATTTTCTCACCCTCCTTGCTCGTGACCAAAACATCCAGGGCTAATGACTACCTACTCTAACCAAAAAAAAAAAAAAACAACTGCGTGGCATGGGACGTAGGCAGCCTGTCGGTGTTCAGTTCTCACCGCCCACAGCTATAAATAACACCATTAGGAAAGCACACATTGCCTTGGAGGAGAGGCATGAAGAAAGCACTTGCTCTGATAGTTTAGCAACACAGTCAGATTTCATGTCTCACAGTAAAAATAGGCTTAACAAATGAATTAAATTTGGAAGCTGAGCTCAAGTGAAGAAAACTCTCTCATTATGAAGCATGCCGTAGGAGGAAAGAGAGACTTATAAGGTGCGGTGTTCGCTCTGCTGATGAGCAGGAGAGAAAGGCGGAAAAAAAGGATTTTCCTAAGAAATAAAAATAATCACCAGGGGGCTGAAATGTAGCATATCACGCTTACGAAATCGGTAACTGAAAGAGAACTCTGAAAGTCACACAGACTTCAATAAGTGATAAAATTAATCTCAACACATAGGATTTTCCTTTGTGTGTTTCCAACATCAAAGAGGGAAAAGAATCTTTAAAAAAAAAAAGAATGCTTAAAAATACATACATTTCCAATTCAATAGCTCATATTTTTATTTTTTTAGATTGTTAACTTCTCAAGTTTCACTAAAACTCATTCATTTCTATTATGCAATTTTCAGTGCTGTTTTTCATGGTTATGCTACATGAGCAATAGAAATCTAAAGAGATGCTACAGTTTCTAAGACAAGAAAAAGTCCAACAGCCCAGCACCTTCCTTAATGTTCTAGTCTAAAGGGAAGTAAATCTTTCCACCCTATACCTTGTAAGAACTGAAACACAAAACAAAACAAAAATTATTTTCTTAAAATAATGCTACTTATATCAAGCTACAAATTGTACCTAAAATTAGATACTTTACTTGCTCAGGGTAGAAATGATTTCTTGCTCTGCTTTACCTCTCTACTTGATATAGTGCCAAATCCAAATGGGAGGATAATATACCTTTTTTAATCAAAAAGGCTGGCTTTTCCATCAGCTCTAAGTGGCCTGTAATCAATAAACTGTATGTCCATAAAAAAAAAAAAAAATAGTGTTACTCTTGTGCCAGGAAAATAGGTTGATAATGACATATCCTAAATATGTGTCTAAATCTGTGAGTCTTGTTTAAATATAATATTGTCTCTCTTGTGTGGAAAAACTAAAATGGTAGGGGCCAGCAAGATAGCTCAGCAGACTAAAGCAGCTGCTTAGGCAAGCGCAGGGACCAGGGTATGTTCCCCAGCACCACATGCTGCACCAGCTCCGCCCCCAGGGCAGGCTGAGCAACCAGAGTCCGGGGAGCAGTGGTGCACACCTGTACTCCCAGCACCGGGGAGGCTGAAAGCAGGAGGATGACTGGGTCCAAGCTGCGTAGTGAGACCCTCTAACAACCAAATACACGGGAAAACAGAAAACTGTAGGAAGGGATAAATAAGGACCAAAGTGTAAAAGAGATATTGGGAAGTAGGGAGAAAGTGTTCAAATGGGAGAGGGAACAAGACAAGGAGTGGGATGAGGTAGAANGTAAATAAGGAGGGGAGGGGAGTAGGAAAAAAAGAAAAGTCAAGATACGTTATAATAAGGCACAAATTCCCTGTGATGAATATGATCATTATATACATCTAAAGTGCACCAATAGGGGCCGGGGAGATGGCTCAGTGAAATGAGCACTTCCCTGGCAAGCGCAAGGGTCTGAGTTCTATCCCTGGTTCCGCCAAAATAAATAAATAAATAAAGTGTACCAATAAAATTAATTTTTAAAATAAATAAATGAATGGGCCTGAAATGTTCCCTAAACCACGCCTCTGGTGTCATATGACAGAGAACAACTCAATTAAATCATTTTCCTGAAGAACAGCTGGAGAATTGCCCAAAGATGCTGGAAGTCCCAGGGCAGTGGTGATACACTCAGAGATCAAAGTCCCTTGGTGCAGGTGAGGCTTGCCCAAGAGCTCCAAACAACTTGGGCACAAAGCTGAGATGACTCACAGCCATAATCATTAGAAAGAAGAAGGATCTTCTGCACCACAGACCCAGGCCTGGAACAACTTATTCCTGGGTGGCTGAACTATTCCTGTGGTGAGCCACGCCAAGCACAGATCTAAGTAACCTGTCACCCGATACAGTCAGCAGCGCTTGTGCAAGTTCTCGTGCAATGTAAACAGTGTGGGGGCTTTGTGATTGGCTTATGAATAATTCTGTTCTGCTGCCTTAAAATCAGGTAGCACGCTGTGGGGAAAGTATAGTCTTAATATCATAAACTAAAAATGTCAGTGGTAAGAAACTTTATATTTTTTATTTCTTAGGTTACTGGCAGATATTTTCAACAGATGCCAGTTGCAGCAACATCTCCTAGCTGGCTGCGAAGTGACTCAGTACGAGGACTTCAATTAAGGCAAAAGAAAGCCGACCAGGGTTGACAACCTTGTTTGTCTTTTAGAATAAACACACTGTAAATTGTACAATTTTTACCTGGGGTTTGGCAACTTCTCTACAGTTGACAGAGAAAGGGTCACATAGGAAGAAGAAAAAAATCATTTATCCATCAACTTTGAGCAAAACTGATCATTTGAAACCCACTGTTTTGTTTTGTTTTTTGTTTTTTAGGGGTGGTACCAGGGATCAAACTCAGGACCTTGTGCTTGCCAAGCAAACACTTATTCCACTGAGCTATCTCCCCAGCCCTAAACCCGCTGTTGATACCAAGTTGATTCTACAAACACTAATGACACTTATTTCTCATCCTTCTGGGCTCCAAGATATAATGATGGATGAATGAATGACACATTATCAAAAGTATGTAGTCCTGGCATGTTGGGTAAGTTTGTCTTCCTTGATTCTACAGTCAGGGCACTAGCTCTCCAACTCCATAAAACAGCCTCTCCATGAATGAGTGAAAAATGTCAGGTGAGACAAAAATTTTGAATTAAAGACACAATTCAGTTAACTCGACGGATATGACCGCTTAGACATTTGTAGTAGTATTAGTGTCAATTGCTCATTATTCAAAAGCCTCTGCAAGGTCAAGCTCAGTGGGGACCTTGAACATGGAAAGAGTAACAGTCCACTCAGCTGTAGAATCTGGAGATGGAGACATTCTTCCATCCACTTATTTATAAATTCATTTATTCAACAAATACTTATGAAGTTCCTAGTATGAGTGTCTCCTCTGGTGGGTACTAAAATGCCAAAGTGAATAAAGAGAAATTATTCCTGTTTGGGGGCTTTGTATTCAAGTGGAATGGATAGAATATAAGCCAGCCAGAAGATGAAAAAATACTATTTCACCATGACTAGTGCTCTAAAGTATGAAAAAATAATAGAAAAAATTTAAGTGACAGAATGGGGGGCCAAATAACTGACGAACATAACGAGCTGGCTAATTTTTGTTAGAAAGAAGAAGCACATACTATACGACTATACTTTAGGGCTGGCGAGATACCTCGGCAGGCTAAAGTACCTGCTTGGGCAAGCTTAGGCAAGCGCAGGGACTGCAGTTCATTCCCTGCACCAAATGCCATCCCAGCCCCATCCCCAGGGTGGGCTGAGCCAGCCGCAGCATCCAGGTGTAGAGGCACATGCCTGTAATCCCAGTTCTGGGAAGGCTCAAAACAGGAGGCTCTCATCCATTTATTTATAAATTCATTGGATCATTGTGTCCAAGATGCGTAGTGAGACCCTGTAACAACCAAATACATTTTTTAAAAAGGCTACACTTAATTGCCATTTTAGTTAACAAAATACCAAGAATATTGTGGAAGCAAAGGAAGAAGGAAAAGACCTAATAGGTCTCAGCTCAAGTCCCCCATGTACCCTCAATACTCTAGTGATACACAGCAGCTGCCATGGTATTTTGAGCAGAACAAATTCAGGACATAGCAAAGGAATAATTAGTTCCTAAGATACAACTAGAATAATACACCAAAGACAAAGGCTTTGAAAGCA
>NDGN011551911.1:0-31505 GCA_002564285.1 Tympanoctomys barrerae | reverse complement strand
CCTGTGGTACCACGTGGCATGCTGTGGGGCCCTGCACCAAGCCAGCCATCAAAACTGGGCAGGGTGGCACATGCCTGTAATCCTGTGCTGGGGAGGCTGAGCTCTGTAGTGAGACCCTGTTCCCAATAAATAAAGATTAAAAAAAAAAGAAGAAGAAGAATACTGTGCTATTCCCGGAATAAGATGTGAATAAGATAAAGGAACTCCCTGAATTGGAAATAACCAGAGAGAGCCAGTAAAACATCAAAAGGCAGGAAGTTGGATCTGTGTGCGGGCAGACAAGTGGAACCCTGTTGTACAACAGTCATGTCAGTGAGCCACAGATCCCCATGGAGAGCAGTGGCCCTGGCTTCCCCTGTTGCTCCTAAAGTGCCCCTCCCACCAGGGCGGTGCTGGGTGTGGGACATAAGGAACTGATCCCCTGAAGCTGTTCTCTTCCCTATCCACTCATGAGCAATGGACACTTTCATACAGGCTGCCAAAGTCATGTTTCCAGAAGTCAGTACAAGAAAAAGGTATGCGAACTTATTACACATTACTGGGGGAAGAAACTACACCCACTGAGGTTCAACCCTGGCCAAATGAAAATAAAGCTTCTAGCCAGGTGTGGTGGCACATGCCTATAGTCCCAACACTCAGGAGGCTGAGGCAGGGGGATCGCTGTGAGTTCAAGACCAGCCTGGGCTACACAGTGAATTCATCGTTAGCTAGTACTATACATAGCAGGACCCTGTCTCAAAAAACAAGAGAAGAAAATAAAGCTTCTAGAAGCTGCAGATGAAGAGATGGCAAACAGAGCTAGGACATATAGTGCTTTTATTCCCGCATCCCGTCTCTGCTCCAATCACCTGGGTCCCATTGTCACCCCGTCCACTGCTGGCAAGAAGCCCACAGTATTCAGAGGCCAGGCCAGCTCAGCCAGGACCAGCTCTTAGAACACTGAGAAAAACTGCTAGTAAAGTTTAGAAATAATCTAAATAAGTAAATCCATAAACAATATCCCAAATGTACCAGAGGGGTACAGGCAAAAGCACATTCACCCAGCAAGGCCAATCTATGGACCCTGATTTTTTAGTTATACACTGCCCAGAGATGAGAAGAGATACCTTTGAGTTTAACGCACACTTGAGCGCCGTCTCCTTCAGCCTGTTCTGGATCTCCGTGGGAGCCCCGTTCTGTAGCAGTGTCTCGATGATGCCTTGGTAACCCCAGCGTGCAGCAATGTGAAGAGGCGTGTCTCCTTTCTCATTGCCAATATCTAGCCTGCAGGACTGCACGTCGTAGTAGACCAAAGCCTTCACGCACTGCAAGGAAATGGGAAGGTGGCGCTCTTTAGTAACATGCCAAGCCCCAGGCAGCAGAGCCCCAGTCCACGTGTTGCTTCCACCGAAACCTCATGCACGAAGTTAAGTGCAGCAGCAGGACTTGCGTTATCCAAGCAGGACACCATGCTGTTTTTAAAATAAAAGTGCTCATCTTTAAGAAACAGCTGACTAGCCGGCCAGATGGCTCAGCAGACCAAAGTGCCTGCTTAGGCAGAGCACAGTGGCTGGGGTTCAATCCCCAGTGTGCTGTGCTGGCCCTAGGGCATGTTGAGATAGTGACTGAGGCTGGGTGTAGCAGCATGTGCCTGTAATCCCAGCACTTGGGAGGCTGAAAACAGGAGAATCACTACGAGTCTGATCTACATAGTGAGACCCTGTAGACTCTGTACCAAATACATAAAAAAATTTTTTTAAAGAAAAAAAGAAACAGCTAACTGAAATTGTGAGGTTTCCAAGCAGGAGCCAGGGTCATCGCAGCAGGCCTGAGACTGCTCTGCTCTGAAGGCCTGCTCGCTAGATTTCCCTTGGCCTGCAGTGGTCCTCAGGCCCTGGATGTGGGGAGGGGTCCGTGGCTCCTCAACTGACAACGTGCGTGCTTCGAGCGGCCTGAACGATTTTGTACCACTATGCAGTTTATGCTGAACATGCTGCTTTCCCCAGAGTGCAGAATTCTGGGCCAGAGGATGCTCAGAGGGCCAGCTGTCAGTAAGTGTTGGGCACCAAGTCCCTAACAAGCTTTCCTGGGAGATGACGCTTGGTGTATGTTGTCACGGCTCACTGCTGCAGGAATAAAGCACATCGTGTGTGACTCCACAGAGAGAGGACCGTTTAAAGCTCTGCCCTGGTTTCCTCCACACTTCACTCCTGTGCTTTTTCCTTTGGAGATTTTGCTATGTCCTTTAACTGGGATAAACACAGCTGTGACTGGCATGACTATACCATGAGTGTTCCTCGCAGTTGTTGGACCTGTGTGCGGGCTTAAAGACCCCTGACACGGCACACTTGGATCACTGTCAGCCAGGTGAGATCTATGCTGACTGACCCAGGGATTTTTCTGATACGGTATTGAGGTGGGAAAACATGTTACATAAAATGCGCAGGGTGTAATCTCATGTTTATACATTAACCCCAAATCCAGGTTCAAGTTTACACACACACTGATCTACTTTTGTACAGTTCCTGGGGGCGGGGGGAGAATAAACAGCAAAAAATAACTCAAGCATAGTAAAATAGTAAGCAGAAATGGGAATTATAAAATTCCTAGAGGTTACATATAAAATGGAAAATTTGAATATGCACCAAGTTAAGAACCAGATGGTAGCAGAAATGAGTGAAAATGATTTAATTTTAGGGTAAGCTAATGGGCAATTAAGTTTTAGTTTCTGTTACTTCAATAAAGCATCTGTAATACATTAAATTTCTGAAATTAAAAATACTACACACTCCATGTTCCAACAATTATCAACAAGAAGTTCCCATTTCTCCAGGAGGGATGGAGATGGAAGGCAGCCGCTCCTGGGATGACAAGTATCACTTACGTCCTCGTGCCCGTAGGTGCAGGCCAGGTGCAGCGGGGTGTTGCCGTTGTTGTCCTGCACCTCAGTGCTGGCCTTGTAGTGCAGCAGCAGCAGCTGCAGAGGAGAGGAGACAACAGGTGAGCACAGCAGGGCCCTGGAAATGTGTCCTTGTGTCAGTCTCAGGGGCAAAGGTCATTTGTTCCCACCTTGAATCATATTTATACAGATTGAGCATTCCAGTCCAAAAATCCCAACTCCAAGACACTCCACAGTCTGATGGTGCTGGGGTGATGGAATCAGGGCCCTGTGCGTGCTAGGCAGTGCTCCACTAAGCTATAGCCCCATTTCCCAAAATTCTGAAACTTTCTGAGTGCCAACATACCACTACAAGTGGAAAATTCCACACCTGATTACATGTTGTAGGTAAAAGGCAAAACACAGATGCACTTAAAATACTGTATAAGACTGCCTTCCAGTATGTGGATAAGGTATTGAAAAGACATAAATGAAGCCCCATGTGCTGCTGACACATGCCTGTAATCCCAAGACTCTGGGACTCTGAGGGAGGAGGTTCACAAGTTTGAAAAATAAAAATATAGAAGGGCTGCGGATACAGCTCAGCAGCATAGCACCTGCCTAGCAAGCTCCACATCCTCAGCTCAATTCCTGGCACCCATTTAAAAAAAGGATGAAAGGATGATACTATAGCTCAGGGTGAAGGCCCTGGGTTTACTCCCCAGGGCTGCAAGCAATCAAATAAACATAGATGAGGGAGTGGCAGAGGAGGGGAAAGGTGGGTCAAATGATTGAGCTATGTTATAGATGTGCCAATTCCCCAAAACACATGTAAGTATCGTATATTACAAGCATATACCAACATGAATAATTTTTTTTAAAAAGAAACATAAATGAATTCTGCATTTGTGTTTAGTTTCCACTCCCAAAATATCTCATTATGTATGTGCCAATATTCCAAAACCTAAAATAAACATAAACACAACACTCAAGCATTTAGAGTAAAGGATACTCAATCTCTGCTACTATTAAACCTATACCACTGCCTTAAGCCTGTGAAAAAGTTTAGAGATTAAAGAAAAACACCTCCATCCCCGCCCTCTCTCTTCCCCTGGATGAGCAGAAGTTTTACGTCTCAACCTGTGGCTTGGTTCAGTGGACCCGGGCAGGTGCCTCCAACTCCGTCCCCATGACTCTGCCTGTGTGGCCGGAGGAGACACATGGAGACGCTGCCCACAGCAGCAGAACCACGGCACAGGCACGCTCCCAAGGCCCCTGCTCACCGTGACGCTCTGGTAGCCCCTCTGACACGCCAGGTGGAGCGGAGTGGAGCCATGATAGTCCGTAGCATTCACCACAGCACCCTTGGAAACCAGGAGGTCGATGAGGGAAGCCTGTCCTGCAGAGTGGAGAAGGAAGCAGAGAGAGGAGCTTCCTACACCTGACACGAAGCCACACAGCACCTTACCCACCTCTTAGGGCTTGGCAACAGACACACCAAGACGTCTGTTTGCTACTGGCGAGGAGGCAGGGCAAATGTCAAGTCAGGCTCTGCTGACTCAGAAAACTCTTACGGGTGGGCGCCTACCTCTCAGCAACTAAAGTCAGTGAAGAGGAGCCTCAGCCAGCCACAGAACATTCCATGGTTCATCAATTTATAGGGTGGGATACTATGTAGCTACTAAAATATCAACAAGGAGAAATGCTCTGATACACTGACAAGTGGAAAAAAAAGTAGCACAGTCCAGTGCAAAAGGAGCCTTGCAACATAAATGGATTTTGAAACTCATTTCAAAATTGACACATTTCTGCATCAATAGGATGCAGAAATTCCAGATGCTCAGAAATTAAAATTTGGGTTTTCTACCACAAAAACGCACTATTAAAACAATTTTAAGCCAGGTATGATGGCATAACCTGTAATCCCTGAATTTAGGAGACTGAGGCAGGAAGATCACCATATATCTGAGACAGTCTGAACTACACAGTGTATTCAAGGCTTGTCTGAACTGAATAGTGAGACCTAGTCTAAAAACAACAACCAAAAAGCAAAACTACCTGCATTTTTGAGGTGATAGGGAATGCGAGCTCATTATGTTTTGCATACGTTGACCTTGAATTCACAATTCTCCTGCCCCAGCCTCCTGAGTAGCTGAGATTACAGGTACACAGTACCAAGCTTGGCTCAAAATTATTTTTTAAGGGCAGACTGAGAAGAACCCCAAATCGATAATTCTGAGACCATTCTCATAGCTGGGATTCCAACTGCTTCTCTCTGGCCTCCCAGGCCCAGGGCCATGTCAGGCAGTGTCTGCAGGGTGAGAACCACATGGACATGCTCTTCTGGCACAAAAAGCCACATGATGGCCACAGAGGTCACATGGCAGCTATCAAGATCTGTGGAACATTCACTACTCTTCCCTGGCCAGCCCTGGGGGTGCACCATGCAGCGCCCTGCACCACCCTATCAGCCAGGCTATGCTGGGCCACCTTGCTTGGCATTATCCTTTTTACCACAGGTGCCAGACCGAGGCCACGTACCACAGAGAGCAGCCACATGCAGAGGTGTGTGCCCCCTGTCATCTCTGGAGAACGGAGTGACAATGGACGGATCATTCAACCTCCTAGGATGAAGAAGACACAGGAAAGCACATCACTGGAATGGCCTGGTAAGGCCTCTCTTGGACCAGGCCATCATGTCAATATCCGGGAATCAGAAAACACATCACAGGATG
Source organism: Tympanoctomys barrerae (assembly GCA_002564285.1). Taxonomy (NCBI): domain Eukaryota; kingdom Metazoa; phylum Chordata; class Mammalia; order Rodentia; family Octodontidae; genus Tympanoctomys; species Tympanoctomys barrerae. The sequence continues at coordinate 25,913 of NDGN011551911.1, read as the reverse complement.
CGTCCTAGGGACTATGCAGCTCCTGCTCAGAGTCCTGCAGGAGAAGAGCGAGGCCTAGAGCTCCTGTGTCCCTACCCCTCTGGCCTGTTGGGCCTTAGCACCTGGCATAATATCCTGTTGAAACCAAAAATGTTAGTGAAGAATCTCACATTGCCCCCTTAAAAGCTGGGGCAGAGGCAGCTCCTGCACTAGCCCAGTGGTGTGCAGACATCTCTATATCCTCTGTCTCACCTGGCTCACCCAAGGAGCAGATGTCACAGGTGACAGCAGAGGCAGAGGAGAGGCCCCTCTCACAAATGCATAGAAGATAGGTGGAAAGTCTCCCTGGAAGCCCCTTCTCCCACAACACAGCTCTCTTACCCAGAGACCAGCTTCTCGCAGTCATCACAGAAGCACAATGGGTGGCACATCTTTTGGACGGCATCTTTGTCACGGTCTTCTTGACTCAGAAGTCTTTCCACTTCCTTCTGGTTACCAGATGCAATGTGCTATAAAAGACAAGATCCCCAGCTCTATCAATGGTAAGAATCACTTGTTCCTGGAGGTGTGAATATTTCGCTCTCGAGGATTTCCCTCAAGATGGTCTAGGTGGATGGGGAGACGGGGTAGGATGAGGATGAAGAAAGACCAGGTGATGGCTACACAGCAATTTGTTATACTACTCCCTTTATTTCTATAAATGTTAGAAAATTTCCATAATTTAAAAAAAAGTTAAAATTCCCAAAGCAATAGAAGGGAGCATACAATATATCTCTAAACCTCATAGGAAAAACCTTAGCCCTATTCTTCTTATGTTTGAATACTGCTTCAGCTTAAGGGAAAGAGAAGTGGTACAATGAGCAAGAAGCCACACTGATACCAACCAGGAGCATGGCCCTGTGACTGCTGGATGCATCCTTTCACAGCATCAGCAGGCTGCCCAGAAGGTCCAGTCTCCCCAGCCCTCCACAACTGGCTGCGGGCACCGGCACACTGAGCAGGGAGCTGCCTCCCTGTGCCCACGATCATACCATCAAAGAATCAGACGCTGCATCAGGCCCAGGGCATGCACGCACTGGCATAAACGACAGCGGCTCCCACAGCCCAGGAGACGTAGCGACTCTGCTGCAGCTAGCTGGGGAGGCACCGCTGAGCAGACCAGGACAAAGCAGGAAGACAAGGCATCTCTGTCTATAAAGACATCCCAGTATCTTACCTTAAACAGGCAGTCGATGGGAGTTGAGGTCATCTGAGACAGTAAGCTCATCCTCTGCTTAAGGAACAGTCTGTCGCCAAAGCCCTCCGACTCCTGCTGGAAAAAACAAACTTCATCCCATAGACACTGCCTCGGGGAGGGCCCAGCAGTACTCCCTGCCATTTATCACACAACAGGATCAGGGCCACTTCTCCCACACCTGGATCTGCTCAAGGAGGCAAGGAGCAGGCTCAGCGGGAAATGGAGCCCGACTGTGGCTGCCTGCTTGGGACGGGGTGGCTCTGGCTATGCGGTGTGGACTGTGTCATCTCTGTGTGGAATGTCACACAAATGCACCACCAAGTGTGAGGTTGGACTGTTCTGGCCTCCTTCCCTCTTACCCATCCCCTGCCACATTAACTAGAGGTCCAGACAGGAAGTCATCACGCAGGCTGGTGTCTACTACTCCTCAGTGCCAGCCAACAGAAGGAGGGTCCTGCTGGTTTGTGAATGTACTCAGCAAAAGAGATGCCACACCCAGGGGGCCAGAGTCCAGGAAGACGCAGGGAAGGATTCCCGACACAGACAGATCCTCTCATCTCTAACCACTTTTCAGGTTTCAAAGACCTGCCCCATTTAGTAAATCCAGATCTTCATACTACAGGTAATGTCCACTTGGATATAAAAATCTAGAAATTTATCCCTCCTTTATGAAACCATTTCTAGCAAGATAATACAGTGTTCACTTGAGCACCTGCAACTAAATTGTCTCATGGTGAATTAAACTTCCTGGTGGGACCCAAAGGTAAATATTTTCTCCAGTCAGGTGCTACAGGAATAACCCTACAAACCCTCATAAAACTGGGGGTGGCGTGGGGGTGAGTTGCTCTTTACAGTCCTCTAAATTCTGAGGTGTCCTAAGGTGGGGCCAACAACACGTCAGGTATGAGCGTTTCTCGGCTCCTGCATTAAGCAGGGTCCCTCCCACCACCCCGCCCCCAGGAGGGTTACCCTGACAAAGACCAGCACCTCAGAGTGAGGCACTTCAGCCCCCAGCTGCTAGGTGCTATATAAAGCGCACACAATCTGCTTTCCATGGTGACTTACAGCTGAGCAGCTTAGGGCTGGAGAAACATCAAAGGCATGCTGCTCAGGTCAATCCTGGGCTCCCTCCTCTACTCGGGGTGGCTGTCTGAAGGGCAGTGATAAAGTAGGTCTTCCAGGATTGAATCTTCAGGGGCAGTGAGCAGTCAGAAGGGCGTGAGCAGCACATCAGCAGAGACTTGTTTGGGAAACAGATAAATAGCGTCTACTAGGAACTCAGGACAGTGAGGAAGGTTGGAAGTAGGCAAGACTGGAGCAAGAGCTGAGGACAGTGGTGCAAACCTATAATCTCAGAACTTGGGAGGCTGAGGCAGGTGGATCATGAGGTTAAGGCCAGCCTGGATGACACAGTGAGTTCAAGATTAGCCTGGAGTACATTAGCCTGTCTCAAAAGAAAGGAGAAGGGAAATAGAGAGGGAAAGAAGGCAGGAAGGAGAGAAAGACGGAAGGGAAAAGGCAAGGAAAAGGGGAGGGGATGGCAGGAAGGGAGGAGCAGGGACAGGATGGAGGAAAAGGGGGAAGACTGGAGGGAAAAAGGAAAGAAAGGAAAAAGGAGAGAAGGGAAGAGAGGGGAGGGGAGGGGAGGAGAACAAGAAATAACCTGAACAAGGAGTGGTACAAATTGTTTCAAGTTTTTTCCCTTGTTTTCCTGATGAACAAAGATAAAGCTGGAGCTATCTCAGTAATATTTTTTCTCAGAAAACTAAAACCTTGGCCAGGGAGAGGGCTCAGTAGAATAAGCATCTGCCTGGCAAGTGCAAGGGCCTGAGTTCAATCCCTGGTTCCACCAAAAAAAAAAAAAAAAAGAAAACTAAAGCCTTCATTTGTGAACATGCTTAAAGAACATGTGCGTTCAGCCTAGCATGGGGGCACACACCAGCAACCCCAGCACTCAGGGAGCTGAGGCAGGAAGATTATGAATTCAAGGCCAGCCTGGCCACCTAGAAACATAGCAAGATCTTGTCTTAAAAAATAAATAAATAAATAAAAGCTCATGGTCATCTTGAGTGTGGCTCTATCTTTGGGAGAAAATTTAGGTGGAACTATTACAAAGAGTTGAAAGTAAAACCTTATTTAATTTACTAATATTTAGCGCTTCCCATTTTTCAGAAGCCTTGCCCCTGTGTGGACACACGTGAGCTCCTCCCCCAGGAGGCAGCGCCACGACATTGCACTGACCTCACATTTTCCCTACACAGAACTGCACTGCCTAAAAGAACCAGTCAGTGGCTAAGGCAGAGGCAGATGGCACAGACAGAATCTCAGTGTCAGTGTCACAAAAGACAAGGAAGCCACATGACCTGCCCTATCAACAACAGGCCAAGCTCAGTACAGGTGGAGGGCATCTCTCAGGGCTGACTCACTCAATACCCAGGGACAGACCCCAGGCAGGCCAGGAGGATGATGCACCATGGCCCTGACACCCACCAGAATCAAGATTCCGCATCCAGGAAGGCAGGATTGGGGCAGAGACCCCAGACAAGGCAGGTGCTCTGGGCTGTGTCCCTCCCTTGCCCACCTAAGCCCAACACCATGCTTGTGGATGATCTTACAGAATAAACAGGGGAACCTAGAAACAGAGACACCCCAGGTTCAGGGTGTCGGGAGAGCAAGCAGGGCACCAGAACACCTTGATGCTTCAAAAGTTGCCCTTTGCTAATGTGTTTGATTCTGACAGCAATCTACCAATGGGTAAAAGAGGCAGCGCTGTCCACCCATGTTGATGGGAAAATGGACAGAGCCCTAAAGCAACAAACAGATTTGCCAAAGGTTAAAGAGAAGTGCGAGATTCAAACTACCACTAGCACAAGAGGGACCACTTGCAACACTTTCTGGAATAAAGGCAGGAGAAGGAAGGGAAGTTCCCTAGTTCTGATCTGCGGCCTCCTTCCAATCTGGCTGAGGCCTTCAAGTGTTGACTTTCCTAAGTGCCTCAGAAAGACAGCGACAGGATGGCCACATCAAGGGGCAGCAAAAGGACACAAGCACTTTAAGTAATGGATGTCTCATTTCAGAAGACAAAGGGTGCTCCCAGCCCCATCGCAGAGCACCAGACCGATTCCCCTGCATGATAGAAGAGTAGGAGAAAGAGGAAAGACCACAAGGCAGGGTCATCAGAGAAAACCACTCCAGACACGCTGAGAATAGCACATGCTGCTAGGGCCTCACAGAACACGGTTCCAAGGAAGACCGTCTCACAACTACAGGAGTGGACAGCTATCCTCATTCTGCACACACAAGGCATGCAGAGGCAGGCATGCACCCACGTGCATTCTACACTGTGACTTCCCACCAGAGATGGAGACAAGAAAAGGCAGACGGGAATGACTTCAGAAGAGCCACATCTGCGAAGGGAGGGGCAGCCGCTAATCTCACCAGCCTCTGAGTCGGGGATCCTGTCACGCCCCAGAGAAGGGCAGAGAAACTAGCACTTCACTGCCAACCGGAACACCATCAGATTACATGCAGACAAGTGAGCATGATCTCAAATCATGGTGCAAAATACAATTATAGCTACATAGGTATTTGCCAAATGTTAATCAGCTACCTCTGGCTGGTGTTTATGCATATGTATGCATGTATATGTATATTTATATATATATATAAATATGTCTTCACTGTAATTTTTTTATTGCAAATATTATCTGTTAGCAAATATCAGTCTTCTGATCAGAAGAAAACAAAGTTCATCTTTTGGGGGAAAACAGTATACGATATAATTAGGTAGGTAACATGCATGACTAGGGAAAAGTCTGGAGAATATGCCCACATGGTAATGAAGAAAGAATTCATTGGAACTGCTGTCACCTGAGGGTGCATGTCTGGTCAGGCAGATGATGGGCTTTCTGGGGACTGTAACTCAATATTAACATCAGCGGAGAATTTGAGCCAAATCATATTCGGTTCTCACCATTCATTGTTTGTAATGCAGAAATCTCTTCACTTTATAGGCTTCAACTTTTGAGAGTTCTCTGAGGACTATTAATTTTCACTGGTTGGTATGCAGCAGACTACACCGCATCATGGATTATATCTAGATGTCCCACAAGGGCCTTGTGGGCACAGGCAGGGCTTTCAGAAGAGGATGAGATTACGGGGGCTGCAACTACTTGCTGGCAGGAGGTGGAGTCCGTCTGGAGAGGCAGGCACTGATGTGTGCATCTCTTTCCCCAGCGCCTCTCTTCTCCCTGTGCGTCCTAGGTGCCAACAAGTGAGCAGCTCTCCTCGGCCCAGATTCTTCCACTGGGCCTTCCTGCCTCCGAGCCAGCCAACTATAGGCTAAAACCATGAGCTCAAAATAAACCTCTTCTCTTCCACTAAACTGTAAGCATCAGGTACCAAATTTGTCCCAGTGATGGGGACAGTGACTAAGAGAGCCAGCAAAGCAAACATGGCCCAAGATTCCCACAGTTCACACAGAAATAGAATTAGCTCCTTCAGCCAAAGTTCACCGATCTACCAAGCAGACAATGAAAAGGCCTCTGAGTTGTAAATTGCACACATGGAATCAGAAAATCCACATTCACCATCTTTGGCTTCCATGTTCACGCACGTGCTTTTGAAGATGAACGGGGGTTAATGATATTCAGTGTGAAGCCCACTGATAGCCCAGCAACTTTCACAAGCAAGAAGGGGCTTCATATTCAAGTTTCCTGGGTGGTCATCAAGCATCACAGCCCTCAAGCAGCTGAGGCCCCATTCTTTTCACAATGTCAGAAAACACACACACACAAAACCCAAAGGCTGTCAGAGCTGCCAAGGCGCCTACAAAGGGGAGGAGAAGTGTGTGCTCTTACAGGTGGCTTAATGGAAAGGCTTCCCTGCCGAATATATTCAATCGCAGCCTCAATTGAGGTCAGGCAGAATCCCAGTTCATCCTTCGCTGAGCTGCTAAATCTGAAGTTTTTGATGTAACTCAAATTCGCCATCCTGCCACAAAGAAGGGAAGAGTTTAATCATGGAACAGTTAGTTAATATTTACACAAAAAATACTGCTCCTACTTTGAATAATCAAATACCTACATTAAGTCAAGTAAGGGAACAACCACCATAGTTCCCACTGTGAGCTCACAGCATAGTGTATGTAATTAGTTTTGTTTTTTTTTAATGTATTTAGTACAGGGTCTACAGGGTCTCACTACGTAGATCGGACTCATAGTGATTTGCCTGTGTTTAGCCTCCCAAGCGCTGGGATTACAGGCATGCGCCACCACACCCAGTCTCAATCACCATCTCAGTGCACCTCGGAGGTGGGGCCAGCACAGCATGCCGGGATCGAACCCTGGCCGCTGCGCTCTGCCTAAGCAGGTGCTTTAGTCCGCTGAGCTATCTGGCCAGCCCCCAGTATCTCTAATTAGGATAAGGAAAACTACCTGTTGTTTCCCTGAAATGGGCTGGCTTTTAGAAAGCTGACTACTGTAAAGTGAACTGTGGGTTCCTATGGGAAGAAAGAACTGGGGTCAGCTTCCTGTTCAGCCACAGCGTCACTGCACAATCCAGGACAGAAAACATAAAGCTCCTGGGCCTAAGTTTCCCCATCTCTAAGTGGGAGGAAAGGGGAGAGGGCAAGCAACTGTTTATAAGATGCACATTTAGGAGCCAGGCATGGTGGCACACACCAGTAATCCTAGCACTCGGAGGCTGAGGCAGGAAGATAGCCATGACTTCAAGATCAGCGTGGGCTACATAGCGAGTTCAAGGCCAGTCTAACTACATAGCGAGACTGTTTCTTAGAGAAAAAAAAAAAAAAAAAATGCACAACCAGAAGTGGCTACCCCTGAGTTACACTGACACTATACAGTGCATGGTGCTGCTGCTTTTAAATAGCATTTTAACAACAACAAAAATGTTACCAGTTAGGGATCTCCATTTTCACCAGCAAATATAACAGGACTGAGAGAAGATCATCAGTACACATGGTCTCCAAGTTCACTGCAAGGGGAGAACACGCATTCAAAGCCATCTTGAGACTCCAATGGGAGGCAAGTGTACAAATTCCCCCTTTGCCACCCAACCCACAAAACCACATGCCCACAAGATGAGAAGCACAATTACACAAGTGCCCTTACAACATCCTGTATATAGATGTTGATAGATGTCAGAACCAAGGGAATAAAAGAATGAACAGCATTTGGACAACATGTGCAAAAGGCAGTTATCCCAAGTGAACCAGGTCTTACCACCCTGTTAAAGGTTAAAGAGCCCAGAGAGGCAGCGACCGTAGCCACAGAGGAGCACATGCCTGGACCCTCCACCAGCTTGATTCACTCTTGAGGCCACTGCTTTTCTGTCACTATTTTCTCACCCTGTTTATGCCTCACCCAGCTCTCCCCAAAGCACTCACACTGGAATACACTATTGAACCTCAGCCGCATCTAAAGGACCCCTCAAGACACAGCCACTTCCAGGCAGGGGCCCCAGTCTGGACTGTGCACCTGGCCCTTCCCAGGCCCTGCCCCAAGCACCAACCTCTCTGGCTGGGGGACTGTGTAATGAGCTGCACCACCTTCCGTAGGCAGAGCAGCTTCTGCTGGGGTGAGGTGCATTTGTTCAGCTGAGCCAGCTCTCTCTTTGCACGAGGGATGTTGAAGCTGTGAAATAATTTGGAAACGTGATAACTTCAGACCATGGAGGATGCATGGTCTTCTTCTTCATTCTAATAATATGCCGCAGGTTCTATTTTTCTTATATCAGACCACAAGCAATGAAAACAAAGACAGAAGTAATTTGGCTCAAGCCAGTGGCAAAAAAGAATGGATTAAAATCCCATTCGGGGCTGCCAGGTGACAAAGCTGCACCAGAAATTTGGCACTAAATAAAAATCCTGAGCCCTAGAGGAAATTAGCCCAAGGGGTTGGGACGGTAAACAACACTAGCCTTTTTTGCAGCCCTGTGTGTTTCTATGGCAGGGTTCCCTCGGACAGGCAGATGAGGAGAGACACCACATGGGCGTCTTACCCACCTCAAGACCAGGTGGACAAAACTGCATCCACTTTAGCTTTGCTTTAGCTGCTGATCAGCTGCTTTGCTGGCTGCAGAAGGGGGACAGCTACAAAACAGCATCTAGTCAACTTCAGCCCTTTTTCTATGGTCACAAATAACTATAACACTCCTCAGTGGGAACCACGTCAAAGTGGCAGCCATCACTGCCACTGAGAGGCTCAGCTGTAAGAGAAGAAGGGGGCCCAGCCTCTGAGGATACAGAGCCGCTGCGGTAGCACAAACTCTTACCTGAACTCAGGTTTCACGCCAATGTCTTTCTGCTGGAGATCTTGAAGGCTTCTTGTGATTTTGTTAAAGGCAGCATCCTAATAACAGATTTTAATGAGGCTTCAAATGTCTTGAAAAGCACATTGTAAGGCTTCTATCCTGAACGAGGGTGGGGACTGTGGACCTACCTCGCCTGCCTCCATGGTCCCCACATATTTAAAGATGAGATCATAAATATGGTGGTGGACGTACATCTGTGAAGTGAAGGGAACCATTCAGGCCGCGTATCCAGCAGGAGGTGGGAGGAGAGCCACAGGATGCTGCCGCCTCCCTCTCCTTACCTCTACTGCCTGCTTCATCAGGGTCATCTGGGCCTCCTGCTTTGCAAGCACTTTCTAGAGGATCGGAAGAGGGCGGCTAAAGAGCCTGGACTCTCGGGCCAGCAACCCCCAACACTCTTTGGGAAGCCCCACTGCTTACCAGGTGAGAGTCCCTCAGAAGCTGCTGGAGGCATTTGGTGTATAGGGCATTCACCGAGTCCTGTGTGACACAGAGCAGACAGAGGTCCTGCTCACAACCACAGGCCAGAGACACCTGGGCCTGAATGTGAGACCCATCCCAGCCCCAGGAAAACATGCCACAAAATGTATTTTCTGGACAACAACAAGCTTTAACGGGTAACGCAAGCTTTATCAAATAATTTTCATGATTGTTTTTTCAACTTTTTAAAAGGTGATTATGCATTAAAAGTAGGGAAAAGATTGCCCCTGGGGCTAACAGAAGTGATAATGGTTTTTATGTTTTAAACTTCTCCAGGATATTCAAGTTTTCTATAGTGTCCTATATCACATTTATAAGTTAGAGAGAAATATTTAAATCAAGCTTCCTATGGGGGAGATAGCACCTAGGAAAGCTGGAGAATAAACTGAGAGGGGCTGAGCCTCTGAACTTTGGCCTGACAGACACAGCAAGACATGACACTGACTATGTGGTGACGGAAGCTCTTTCTTTCACACTCTCGGAAGGTTCGGTGGAAAGAGGCGATGCTCCTGTCAAATTTCTCAGAGTGTCGTCCCAGAAATTCTCTTACATCTTCGATGGTTTTCAGGGAAAAGGGATCTGAGGGAGCTGAAGGCTCTTCTGAAAAAGAGACAGAGGGGCAGGCTGGTGGAAGCCTTTGCAGCCTCCTGAGAGGAGAAATGTTGCATCATTGTCCTACTCTCATAGGATCTAGGGCTCCATCTTGTGAGGGAGGATGACAGGGAGTGACGAGAAATTGAAGGCCCTTTATTTCAAGATACTTCCCAAGAACAGCCTATATAGGACAGCCCAGGATCCAAAGAGCATGGTCTTCTCAAGGCCTTTCCTTGGGACAAAATCCACACTATCTGGGGTTTCGTGAGGTGAGTCGTGGGGCTCAGCTGAAGAAGCTCTTGTTTCCTGACAGAGTTTCACTAAGAATTCACTTGACATTATGTTATCTTGATTTCCTGGGGCAAGGGAAGAATTATTATTCTTTAAAAAATAGTGAGATCTTAAAGAAGCATGAAGGTCAGGCTGGTGAAGAATATAACAGCCCCACAGACAAAGCCAGAGCTACTCCTCTGCACAGCTGAGGCATGACACTCATATCACATACTTATTACAGGTCGCAGGGTCCATGTGAACAGTACCTCCTGGAGCACCACACACATCAGCCCCAATCACATCCCTGCACTGGAGATGATGCTGATTAAGATCTGGGGGAATTCTAATCAACAGTGACATAGGTTTCTACTAGGCTCCTCACTGTTTCCTATGACCTATCACTTTTTAACAGCTACATCAGGAAAAAGTTCCACATACACATTCCTCCAAGTCAGGAGAAAAGGGTTTTTCTTCTCAAATACCTGAACTCTCTCTCTTTTCCAAGGGATGGGCTATACACAGGATGCTGAAACTTTCTTCTTTCTCATTGTAGAATGTTTCTTCAAAGAGGATGGGCACTGAGAGAAGACAGGAAAAACCAGCTCCTAATTTAATCCTGTTTCCTTGTATAGACACATCCTGGAATGAGAAAGCCGTCACTGTACGAGCAGCAAGTGGCAGCCACTGACCTCCCTCTGGGCCTGTCCCCCAGGAGGGCACTCAACCAGACCTTACTGCCTCACTCAGGGTGCATTTGCCAGGGCACTTAAACTAGAAGGTGAGAACAGCTGTAGTGAGCAGCTCCTCCACAGGAAAACAGCTTCCTGCCTGTGCAGAGCTCTTGGTACCACTGCCTCTGCTACCGCCACCACAGGGCCACCAGCCTCAGCAGCTGAGTTCCAGGGCCAGCCCCAGAAAGAATGTGGTGTGGCATGGCTTCCCTGTCCATGTGCAGGTTGGGCAAGGAAGCCAGCCCTGACTGTGAGTGGAACTTCCCCCTCTCAGAAACCTACCTGTTTCCATTAAAGACATTAAAAAACAAAACAAAAGCTATGTTGCAAATGACTATCATCAGTGAGATAAACGTGCCTCCTGACAGGATACACTCAGAGAGATAAAAGAGCCCTGCCATGCCACTCCTACCCAAAGCGCCTGCCCATAATCTAATCATGAGGAAACATCAGACAAACCCACCCTGAGGGAGTGTGCAGAACAAAACAAAAATGTCCATGTCATGAGATGCAAAGAGAGGCTGAGGAACTGTTTCCAATGAAAGTAAAAAAGATGTTAACAGCTAAATGCATTACTTGGTCCTGGGTGTGAAGAAGAAATATCTGTCTTTTTGGTATAAGGGGTATTATAATTAGCACAGCGTGCATAGTGAGTTGGAGAACATCCGCTCAACATGCAGCTCCCTGAGTGTGGCTGCTGCACAGGCGTTAGGTAGGAGAATGCTGTTCTTGGGAAACACATGGAGCTGTGTTGAGTGGGTACTATCTGCAACTTACTCTGGCAAGATTCAGAAAAGTAAGTCAAGTGTGGCAAAATCCAGTCAGCCAGTCTAGAGAGAGGATGTATTAGAGTTCTCCATAACTTCCTCAACCTTTTGTGGGTTCAAACTTATTTTTTAAAAAATGGTTTAAAAAGAAAAATTCATCCCTGGTGTCTACTTTTTGGCTGAGAAACCAAAGTGCTTTCCACAACATTGAGAAGAAAGCGCTCGCTCAGACATATATCTCACTGAAGAGGGCGCAGAGGAGAACACCGGCCCTCCCCACCTTCCAGAGCCACTCAGGGTCCCAGGCGGGCATCATTCCCACCCATCCTTCTTCCGGCCCTCCCACCGGGTACTGAATACATATCAGCACAGTCATTTAACTCAGTAGAGATACAAGGCCAAGAAATAGGCCTCTCTTCCCTCCCCCAGCCCCCAACACAGACCTAGTGCCCCAAGAAACTACCTTTCCATTTAAGGTCTGAAAATGTCCTTCCACAGGTATCAAAATGTAGGACTCGAACTGACACGTAGACTGAACACTGCTGGACAGGCTTCCTTTGCAGGGCACTAAGACCTGGAAAAAACAATGGAGGGGAGCTCTGGAGGAGGTGGCACAAAAATATGGCTGCAGCACCAAGAAGGTATGTAAACCACTGGGCTGGAACCACAGCAGGCCTGCAGGCAGACTGGCCAAAAGGGCCGCTGTTGCTGCTAGCTGAGTTCCTCTGTTGAGGTGGTGATGGAAGCAGACATCAGGGCTCCCAGGAACGAGGGGACAAAGAGGCACAGGTCAGTTCCTAGCTCCAGATTCAGAGACACTGGGCTCCTTCCCATCCTCGCTGAGTCCCTCCCCACAACCGACCCCAGGGACCCTCTGCTGTCACCAGTCCAACTCCAAAGCAGAGCGGGATGGGGGTGGGAGGTGGAGGGGACAGAGAGGGAAATGAAAACGGTCGCATGATCCCACCACCTGAAAGATGATAATGCTTCACGCTGAAGACAGCTGCCATGACGGTTTGCATGGGTAAATTCAAGGCCACGGTCACAGCCACGGCAACGGCGATGGCAACAGTTCTCCATCAGAGGCTATCTCAGATATCTCAGGGTGCCACCCTCTCCCTCTGGGACAGCATCAATTGGAAATATGCATAACAGACCCTGGGCTGAGCATGGTGGCACACGTGTATAATCTGAAGCCAGCCCGGGATACAGAGGGAATTCAAGGCTAGCCTAAACTACACAGGGAGACCCTGTCCAAAAAAACCAGACCACAGCCACCACACTGGCAAGATGTCACCTCAGCAGCACAGTGCAGCAGTAGGAAGGGGCTTTCTTCCATGGCCAGACCTGGGGTTAGCTGAGGAGCTTAAGTTTGAACAGAAATCTCTGATGCAAGTATTCCAAAAAGGAAGTCGGTCACGGCAGAAAAGCCCCACAGAGCCTGAGTACTACAGCAGTCCAACAGAGAAACCAAGAGGCAGAGAGCCTGGGTACTCCTGGGCCTATGCCTTCCAGCCAGGGCCCTGAACACACGCCAGTCCTTCCTCAGTGTCTGCATGTGGAGACGGGGTTGGGAGCACGCTAGGAGTGTGAAGCCGGCTCCCGGGACAAGCACAGCCCTGGACCAGCATCTAACCTGACCCTCAGGCAGGCACAGCCCTTGTTGTAATCCAAGCTCATAAAGTAGTACACACGTCCTGAGGGTTTAACTGGTGGTCTCTGGAGCACTAAGGAATGAAAGTCACCAGCAATCAGTCCTGGCTGAGTTCACCCACACATTAGACGGCCTTCATTTAAGGAGCATGGGCAGAGAAATAAACCACCCTCGGACCACTTCCAAAACAGACTTACTGACCCAAATATTAGAAATTATTAAGTTTCAAGAGATGCTATAGAAAAAGGTGAAGGAAAAAAAAAAAACCCTCCAGAGATCAGGCCCTCCACCAAAACAATCATGAACTTGCACATTAAGGCCTACAACAGTAAACAGAAACTCAACACAAGGGCAGAATATTTAAAACTGTTAGAAAAAAGAAATAAATCACCCATAAAGGAAAGCCCATCAGAATCACTGCATAGTACTCCACACAAATTCTCAAATCAAGGAGAGCTCGGGAGTGAAGTATTTCAGGCCCTAAAAGAAAACCTCTAACCCAGACTGATGAATTTAAAAAAAACTAGCTCTCAAAACTGATGGAGAAATAAGATACTTCCATGACAATGAAAATCTGAGGAAATCCATAAACATCACACCAGCACTCTAAAATGTTCTGAAAGACATTCTAGAAAGAGATAACAAGGACTACAACTGCATGTATCTACCAGGCAAGGCAAGCAATTAACAAGAGGAGATTAAAAAGGAAGCCAGGGCTGGGGAGATAGCTCAGTAGAATAAGTGCCTGCCTGGCAAGCGCAAGGTCCTTAGTTCAATCCCCGGTACCACAAAAAAAGAAAGGAAACCAACAACAGGAAAGTAATATGACAAGGGGAAGTCAATATATGTCTGTTATATACCTCAGTGTTAGTGGTCCAATGAAAACGGACTTGCCGGACATGATGATACACGCTGTAATCCCAGCACCAATCTGAAGTAGAGGCAGGAAGATTGCCACAAGTTCAAGGCCAGCCTGAGTTATAAGATCCTATTTAAAAAAAAAAACGAACAGAAGAAGAGGGAGGAAGAGGAGGAGAAAGAAAAGGAAGAGTAGAAAAAGAGGAAAAGCCAAGACAAGAGGAAAATGGAGGAAAAGCAGCAGCAGCAGCGCTGGCAGAACGGATCAAGAAGCAAGATCCAACCATGTGCTACATCCAAGAAACATTTAATTCATTAAGCTCAAATAAAAACTTAGACTCAAGGATTTTGGAACTAGGCTTTGACTTTATACTTTGAGCAGGCCAGCAAGTGCCGGGTGAAGCAAGGTTGCTGATAACTACCTGTTCCTCAGCCCCTGCCCTGGCCTTGGAGATGGCAGCCACATTCCAGGAGGGGCAGGCTAGAACCAGAGCAGGCAGTTAAGGACCTTGCCGTTCAAAACATTCCAAAAGGTGGAAACAAAACAATACAAATTACTATCCAGATACCTACAACCAAGCTTTAACCACTATAAATGGTTTGCCATAGTCCCACACTCTTTAAAGGTAAGAAGAGAGGTGGTTAGCAATATCATCTAAACAGGCTTCTGTAATTCTGGGCTGAGGTTCCCATTTCTGGAATGTCACTATATGCTACGCACCATACTGTATGGTCTACGTGCTATAACTTCAATAACTGCCTAGTTTCTGTGTTATCCCCATTTTACAGACTAGAAAATGGAGGCCCATGAGTGAACATTTGTCCAGGGTCACACTGCCAGGAAGTCATGGAGCATGATTCAAATTCTAGCTGTTGGGCTGGCAAGATAGCTCAGTGGTCTAAAGGGCCTGCTTAGGCAAGCTTAGGCAGGCGTAGGGGACCACGGTTCAAGCCCCAGCACCACATGCTATGCCAGCCCTGCCCTGATAGTGGGCTGAGCCTGCAAAAAAAAAAAAAAAAAAAAAAAAAGATTGCGGTCTCATATTCCAGCTGCCTCCTTCACCCCTACCCTATCTGCTACTCACTTGAGGCAAGTGGAAGTAAAACCTGGTACACTACCCTTCAGGAATACTGTCCTCTGGCAGGGGACACATTTTTTTTTTTAAATTTTTAAAGAAAGGGTCTTGCTAAATGGCCCAGGCTGGGCTTGAACATATGGTCCACATGCCTCAGCCTCCTACCTGGTAGGATTAGAGGCATGTGCCACCACACCTGGCTAGCTAGGTGGAGGGTCACATCAATCCCTGACAACAAAATAGGAAGCACTTGCTGACAGAGAAGACAACTTGATCTGTGAGGTAGCTTTGCCCTCTCCTCAAAACTGGGCTGGGTGTGGTGGCACATGCCTGTAATCACAGCACTTGTGGGGGCTGGAGACCAGCCTGGGCTATAAAGTAAGCTCAATGCCAGCCTGAACTGTATAGCAACACACCCTGTCTCAAACACACAGAAACACATACACACACAACTAAGTCAGATCAGGAACTGGATTTAACTACCAATTTCAGGAACATGGGGCCAGACTACAACTGCAGAAGTAGAATGACCTGGGTTTTCTTTAAGTGAACTGAAAGAAAAGAAAAGAAAAAGGAAGGAGAAGCTATACTTTGAAGAAAAAAAAAAAAAGGTCAGGGATACAGCTCAGTGGCATAAGTGCCTGCCTAGCAACCACAAGATCCCAAGTTTGATCCTTGGATTCACCAAAAAAAAAAAAAAAAAAAAAGTTGGCACAGTGGCTCATAACTGTAATCCCAGCACTCTACAAGGTTGAGGCAGGAGGATCAAAAGTTCCTGCTGGAGAAGTCAGTAACTTAGCAAGACCTTCTCTTAAAACAAAACAGAAGAAAGGGTTGGGAGAAGCCAGACATATAGTTCAGCAGCACATCTGCCTGGCAAGTGCAAGATCTTTAGTTCAATTCCTAGTACCCAAAATAATAAAAAAAAATCTTTTTAAAAGGGTTGGGGATGTAGCTCAGTGCAAAAGTCCTGAGCTCAATCCTTGGCACCACCTAAATAAATAAATAAACCATACCTACTGCTTAACAAGTCTCTAAAGCATATCAAAACTGATCAAATTTTACAGCACATGTAGCTCAGTGAATTTCATTTTAGCACAAGAAAATGATGACAAAAGAAACTTAAAACTCTTTTTTATAGTTCTTCAGTTTTAGATCCCTTTTGGGTCTTCATTTGAACAAGCCAACTGTAGAGCAAAAATCAGCTAGATAATTCAGGAAACTTGAAATGACCAGCTCTTCGGTAATACTAAAGAATACTGAGAAACTTCAGTTAAGGTTGTGACATTATGGGTATGTTTTTATAAGAGGCCTTATCATTTAAAAATACAACCCTAAACATATTTGCAGATATAACTCATACATCTATCTTACATAACTTTCTGGGATTTTCTTCAAAATGACCCAGGCGCTGATGCTGGATAGAGATAAAATCAAATGGACTGCTGTAACCCTTCTGTTGAAGTGGAATGAAGGGTATGTGGAGCTTACTGCATTGCTTTGTCTACTTTAATGTCTAAAATTAAACATGATAAAGGCTGGGGATTTAGCTCAGCACCAGAAGGCTTGCCTAGCAAGCGGGAAACCCTGGGTTCTGATCCTCAGTACCAAATGAAAAAATAAACTTCAACTAAAAAACAAAAAGACAAAAATAAAATAAAATAAAATAAATTTAAAAAAAATAAAAAGATAAACATGATAATCTGAAATTTTACTAGCAAATTAAAATTAAAATAAAGGCAGGCCCCAGGGGAGGTAGCATCAAGTCACACAAAAGGTGCAGTTCACACTGAGCACACAACAAAAAAAAGAGAGGAGACAGGACAGGGGAGCCCCTGCTCAGAGGCTCAGAGATGCCCCACGCAGACTGCCTGGACGAAAGACCCACAAGGTCCATGGTTCATCCCACAACAGGAAGGGCCACACTGGAGGCCTTCCTCTGGCCTCTGCAAAACCAGGAACTTCCCACATGCTCAGAGAACTTTGCTCCCGCTGCAATTATAACCTGTTTACTAACTGCCACATGCTCTTTCCACCTTCCCGGTGTAAACAGATCTTGTGCAGCGCCAGCAGAACTGTAGCCCGTGGCCAAGCACACTGGGTGTCACGCTGCGTGTTGTGCTGTACAGCACAGGCCCAGTCCACATGTGCTTGGTGAACAGGGACCCTCCCACTTCACAGGCGTCCCTCGCGCCCCTCCGCCCCACGCCCAGTTTTCTAGTCCTGTGAAAGCAGCTCAGTTCCTCCCATTCTAAGAGACCTGACCTGGCACAACTTCTCCCTGCAAGGGTGGCCTGCCTGTCCCTCACTGCTGACACAGGGGTGCAAAGCCACCTGCAGCCAGCTGGAGGACAGCCAAGGAGGTCCCCAGGGAGGCCAGGCACTCTCTCAAGAGGGAACTGCAGAGCTCATCTGAAAGTGAAGTATTACCACACTGGCCGAATTGGGGACCCACTCATTTCGAAGCTTAGCAATAAAAGGTTCTAGCCCCTCTGTAGGGAACGGCTTAAATAACAGAAGTTAAATGAAGGGAAGGAAAATATACAGCAAGAATCTGCACTGTGGCACCTACTTCAGTGTAGTCTCCTAGCCCCATCCAGGCTGGGCTGAGCGCTCCACAGCTGCCACCGATGCCTTCTGTCCTATCCTCATCCTTCCTACCACAGGGGCTGATTCTAGAATTCCTTGAGGGCCTCCCATCTTCTCCATTTGGGCATGTAGCCCTGGAAAGCCAGGCCTGAGCCTGGAACAGAGCAGATGCTACGTTTCTCGGGGAACTCTAGACTGAATGAATCTTTAGACTCGGAACATGGACCTCAGCACCCTTAGCTGGGCTGCAGCTTGAAAGTCAATTCCTGGGAATGTGAATGATGTGCTGCTAGGTTCCCAGGCCAGCCTCAAGTCTACTTAACCTAGAATCAAAGGACGTCAATAAAAAGATCAAACTTCATCCCTTTTTGTAATTTTATTTTCTATGAGTAAGTGGACCAACCCCCAGCACACCTGGGAAACCTAAAGGCCTTTCTCTTAGCAGCCCACGGATAAGAGCCGCAGGGATGCGAGCCCACCCAACCCCCTGTGAGGAGGCTGCAGGTGCATAATTAGCCAGGTGTGAGGTGCCAGCAACCCTATGATTAGGAGAAGGCGTTTCACTGTGCCATCAAAGAGGGCAGATGATGGCAGGAAGGCCACGCCGTGCTCCAGAAAGAAGGCCTGTGAGGAAGTCAACTCGAGGAGTAGCTGGGGCAGGGTAGGGGGACATCAGGCTGCCCCCTCAGCTGCCACGTACAGGCACCTGCAGGTGAGCAGAAAACAGGGCGGCCCACCCATGCAGGGGCAGGGAGAAGAGGGGGGCGATCGAGCTGTAGGTGCACACTGTTTTAGGACTCGGCAAGGATCCTGACCCCTGCAGAGGAGTCTATGGTGGGCACGCTTGTCCCATGGGCAACTCCAAGGAAAGCGATTCCTCACTCACCTGCTGAGGCCACGCACATGTTTCAGAAATGAGACAGAATGAGTGCCCTGCTGCAGGGGATCAAAACATTCTACCTGCTCATTCAACCGGCAAATGTGGCTGGGACACAATTGAGCACCAGTGTCCCCATCACACAGGTGACAGGGTACAGGGGCAAGCTTGGTCCTCAGGCCACCCTCCTCCATTACAGGACTGTGTCTGGTAATCTTTCTCTGTGTCCCTACCACTGTCGTTAGTATGTGTGTGCCCAAGATGTGATGGTTTCTCACACTAGGAGTTAAGCTTCAGGATAACAAAGAGGATGAAGTGTGTTCCCATTTTCCGACTCGACTCCTAGTAGCAAACATAGTGACTTGCATATAATAACATCTCATAACCACTGTGAAGCAAACAGCCTACAATCAATCTGGTGAGCTACATGAGAGTTTTATTTTCTTCTCAGAACACAGCTTTTTTTTTTTTTGTCTAATTTTTTTAAAAAACTCATATAGTAACTACTATATATAGTAGTTCAGGATGGTTTCGAACTCAATAGAAATCCTCCTGCTTTAGCCTTTCAAGGGTGGGATTATAGGTGTGTGCCAGACACACCTGGTTATATTATATTCTCTATTTTTTAAGTGAATTTTTTGAAGCCTCCAAAGTCCAAAGTAAAAAATTCTAGTGAAAGCTCATGAATCGCAAAACTACTCATAAGAACCAGAAGTGAATTCAAGAAACCAGGCTTCCGAAGGCAGAAGTAGGGGGAAAGTTAGTTCGGGTTTGTTAGAGACAGCCAAGCACCTGAGGCCATACAGGGTTAAGCCACACTCTCTACTGACTCAAAAGCCCAGATGGATGACTTATCTGAGCAAAGTCACACCACAGGGTCGAAGTCAACCCACATTATGATATGACAAAGGAACAACACAAAAAGTGGACAGACAATATCTCAAGTGGAGGTCACAGTGAAAAACTCAGTGGTGTCCTGAAATGCCACGTACAGATGCTCACCAGTGTCACTGACTTGAGGACTGGAAAGACCCACAGCATGGGCCTGCCTTCCCTCTCTGTACTATGGGCTTGGCTGACAACTAGTTCTAGTCCTTTAGCAAACACCTTTCGAGGCTGTGCCATATTCACAAGTCCCCTTCTTCTGTGGGAATAGAGGCCCAGCTCACAAGTGAGGGTGTGTAAAGCTCTAGAATAGCTCTCCTGGTCAGAAGGGAAGTAAGAGTCAGAGACAAGAACAGGAGACTGGGGTGCTATCTGGGGCACAGAGTTCAGAGTTGGAGGAAGCAGGTCAGGCAGTCTCTGGGTGCTCATTCCCACATGGGTCTGTAACTGATTTCCTCTAAATGTCACCTCAGTCCCCCACATTTCTGATGTTAACCACACAGTACAACAACCCTCAGGATTGATGTACTTACAATGCCGTGGATTTCGGCCACCTTGCTACACAAGTCAGGACGCCACCTCTGCAGGGCCAGATAGAAAGGATTGTTCAGGAGATCTTCATCATACAGAGCCATATGGACTTCAGAGAGATCAAAAGGAATTTCCTGGGACAAGGGAGGAAAAAGTAATGAGTGACTACGTTCAGGCTACGTAATGTGTGAAAGCCTTCTGGTCATTTCTAAACAGCATCCTTGACATGCACTATTCTCTGTCATACAGTGAACATTTAATCAGAAATATCATATGCAATCTATAAATGCCCAGATGACCTACTTACTGTTTAAATGTATCAACTGTGTCCACATCTGTAATCCCAGCACCCTAGGTGGCTGAGGCAGGAGGATTTTAGCTCAGCTGGGCAACACAGTGACCCAAGGAGAACTTCTCTTATGGTTTATAGGTAGATGTGTCCCTAGACCTCATGAGCTCCTACTATGGACCTTAGGCAATAGCAGCTATAGCCAAACTGCCTTGAGGGAGTGGGCCTGGTCAGAGGAGGTGGGTCACTGTGGACATGAAGTGGGAGGCTACACCTCTCTCCCTAGTCCCTCCCATGCTTGACTTCCTCTGCTTCCTGGTGCCAAGAGATGAAAGGTTCTCCTCTGCCCAGGTTCCTCCTGCCTTGAGTCAACAGTGGACTAAAGTTGTGAGCCAAAATAAATGTTGCCTCCTGTATGTTGTGGGTATCAGGTAGTGTGTCTCAGTGACAAGGAAAAGTAACTAAACTCTCTCTCTCTCTCTCAAAATTTAAAAATTTCAGTACTAGCTTCAATCCCCCCACGAAATTATAAAATTTTATATATATATAAAAATGAAAAAATATATAAATTGTACCCAATCTTGCCCAACTCCAACTTGTGACACAGTGTAAATAGCTACTTTTTGCACATCCTGCATGACCATAAGTTATGACTTTATCAAGATACATATGTACACATTTTCCTTTCAGATGGGCTTTTTCTATTTTGTCCAGGGTGGTCTGCAACTCCTGGGCTCAACAGAACCTCTGGCCTGGGTCTAGTACATCAGAGAAGACAGGTACCCCCCATCCCATTCTCTCCTCCCCTTTCAGAGACAACTATTAATTATCCTAAAGTTGAGGTATGTCTTCCTTATCCATGTTTCTATGCTTCTAAAACTTACATATCTCAAAACAATAAAAACTATCTTTCATGGGTTTCAACATTTGTGTAAGTAGACCACACTATTACTATTCTGGAACATACCCTTTTCAATCCACATTAAGTTTCTTTCGAGTTCTACTCATGCCAAGCCATAAAGCCCACATTCAGTCCCTGGCTTCTGCTATCCAACAGTCTTGTAAATAAATGTGTCACAGTTTATCCCATATTCTGCATTTAAGTCGCTCCTACCTTTTCTGTATTACACACAATGGCACAATGAACATCCTCGTGGCCTTCTATGTGTCCCCTGAGCACACAGGACAGGCACCAAGGGGGATTCGTCTGTAACTGCAGCCATGGAACTGTAAGAGGATTCCTCTCCCTCAGGTTAAGGTCACATCCTAACCAACACATGTGTCATCAAATCTGGCTTGGTTGGTTGATTTTCTCTTCCTGGGGAGGGAACCCAGGACCTCACACCTGCTAGGCAAATGATCTACCACTGAGCTACAGCTACACGTGTCCTCAGCCCTTTATCAGATTACTTTCTTGTCAGTCTGTGCTACAGTCTGAATGTCTGTGCTTCCCCAAGTTTCATATCTTAAAATAAAAAAAACAAATAAAAATAAAAAATCCCATCTTTCTAAAGGTGGTGATATTGGAAGGTGGAACCTACAGGTGGCAACTGGGTTACTGGAGCAGCCCTTATGAGTGGGGCAGTGCCTTTTCCAAGAAGGCCTAAGAGGGCTCTTTGGCTCTTCCTGCCAGAGGAGTGGAAGGGGACAGAAAAAGAATTAAGATGTGTTATATCCATGTATCAGCCCCCCATGATGACTGTAATCATTATATATTGCCAACATATACAATAAAAATAAAAATGTTTACATGTTTACATGTCAACATTTCAAAAAAAGAGTTACAGAAAAAAAGACAGCCATCTATGAGCTAAGAAGCAGTTCTCATGAGACACAAAATCAGCTATAACTTGACCGTGTACTGCCCAAACCCCAGAAGTAGGAGAATAAATTTATGAAGAAAACAGTATTTTTTTACAGCAGCCTGTAAAAGTAACAGTCACTGTTCTTCTCTAAAATAACCAGAGGAAAAAAATTGAAGTTAAACATCATTTCTTTATGTTGTATAAATTGCTTTATGACTTCTGCCCACTTTTCCCTTGAATTGTTGGTCTTTTTCTTGTGATTTATAGCTTTCTAGCTCTCACTATGAAGGTCAGGCTGACCTAGAACTCATGGCAATCCTCCTGCCTCAGCCTCCCCAGTACTGGGATTACAGGTGTATATCACCACGTGCTGCTCCTAGCCCTTTTATTTATTTTATTTTTTAGTATTTTAGGGAAGGGTGTGCAGGATGTTCAGGGTGTCACTACTAGATCAGACTCACAGTAATCTGCCTGTTTACAGCTTCCAAAGAGCTGGGATTACAGGTGTGTGCCACCATGCCCAGTCTCAATTGCTGTCTCAGGACACCCCCGGGGCAGGGCCCGCGTGGCAGGCCTGGGATTGAATCCCCAGCCCTTGCACCTGCTTGCAGGTGCTTTAATCTGCTGAGCTATTTGGCCAGCCCTTAAAAAAATTTATTTTAAGACCAAGTCCTGGGCCAGGGAGAAAGCTCAGTGGCTTAAGCGCCTGCCAAGTAAGAACAAGGTCCTGAGTTCAATACCCAGTACCACAAAAGAAAGAAAAGAAAGAGAGAGACTGAATCCTGAGTAGGATTTGAACTTGTGATCCTCCTGGGTCAGCTTCTTTCAGTGCTGGAATTATAGGCATGAATCATATAGTTCTTTATATATCTATCATATGTTACAAATCTCTTTTCCTGGCCTATGACTTGTCTTTCCATTTCTCTAAATGAGTATTTTCAAAAATATGATTTTTTGTGGGGAGGGCACAGGTACTGGGGATCAAACTCAGGATCTTGCACTTGACAGGCAGGCGCTTAAGCTGCTGAGCTACTTCTCCTGCCCCACAAATATGAATTTTTAAAATATTTTAATGTAGCCACATTTTTCAGCCTTTGCCTTTCTGCCCAGGGCTCTGGGGATCTCAGGAAATCTGTGCCTATCCTCTTGCATGCTTCTTTGCATGCAAGTGGCTCACCATTTCCCCTAACAGAAGGTAGCATCTGTGGCCCTGCCTTTTGAATCTAAGCCAGCACTGTGACCGCCATCAGCCCGCAAGTGGAAATGATTCTCTGTGATAGGTCGAATCTGCCACCTGATCTGCTCTTTTACTCTGTACCCCAAGAGCAGCATGCTGGAAGAAAAACCATGTGATGAGGGACGGGGGTAGGGGGTTGGGGGGGGACAGGCTCCGACGGCCTGAGAGCACAGTGAACCGGCCAGCAGAATGCTGGCACACGCCCTGGATGGCACCAGCAGAAAGCCACCCAGCTGACCCACCTAGCAGTGGGAAAGCATGGAACTGGGGCAGGTTAAGGCACTATTCTGAGTTGGTTTGTTATGTAGCAAGGCTACCTAGACCACACCCAACTTCAAAGCCATACACATATCTTCTAAAAATAAAGCTCTATAATATATAGGGATCTTGAAAAGTTTTTCATAGTTTAGTCTTCAATCCATCTGGATTTTAATTTTGCATATGCTTTGATTGGGCATTTAGCTTTATTTTTCCATATGGTAAACTAGTCCTTCACTGTTGTTATTTGAAATGTTCTAGTCCTTCTGATAAGACTATCTTTGTCACATTCACAGTCTCCATATGTGCAGCCTGTTTTTGGACTCTTGTCCATTTCAATAGCACTGTCCCATGGAAGTAGGTGACAAATATTACATATATAATAATACCTATATCACATATAATTACCACTTCTGCTCATTGTATTTATTTTACTTTGTGTTATCTTTGTTGTTTTGGGGGGCAGGCTCTCATTATGTCACTCAGATGGTCAGAAATTTCTAAGGTTGGGCCAGCAAGATAACTCAGTAGACTAAAGTGCCTGTTTATTAGGTAAGCTTAGGCAAGTGCAGGGACCATGCACCATTTGATCCCCGGCACCACATGTCAGGCCAGCTCTCAGGGCGGGCTGAGCTGACCACAGAGTCTGGGTGTAGTGGTGCTCACCTATAATCCCAGGGCTGGGGAGGCTGAAAACAGGAGGATCACTACGAGTCCGATCTATGTGAGTCCGATCTATGTAGTGAGACTCCATAGAGCCTGTACTACATACATAAAAAAATAAAACAAAATAAATGACTACTGCACTAAGCAGACCAGGGCCAGCCTACACTTTATAGAACTATAGCTTTGCAATGCCATGGAAACTACTAATACATGCCTGGAGGATTCTCAGGGAAATTTACGTGGCATCATCACTGTATTTGACATAGTACAAACCAATGTACCCCTAGTTACTGTTGGCTCACCTGATGTCCTTGTGAGAATTAGGAAAAGCACCTCATCTTCCCCAAGCGTGCAGTCCTGCACTTGGGCACATGGTGTGGAAAGGAGCTCTGAGGCCCCGCATCTGCCCCCGAGCAATGAAGAACCTGCACAATTACATGTGATGGTTCTGTTGTTAGTGCTTGACATGTTCCATTAAACTTCCGCTCTCTGTTTAGAAAAAGAAACCTGAGTACTCTCAATAGAAAAACGGTATAATTTCCCATAACTAGAAGATCATCTTAAAACTGTAAAAAATAATTAATGTTATACAATTGCCTGAGGAAGTTTCTGAGCATCTGCTTGAGCCCTTCTATCCTTGAAACACAGAACATTGGCAACTATTGAACAGCACCATGCAAATTTATCCTTGATGCAATCGGTTGAATGAAAAACTGAATCACTTTCTCACAATGTAACAATAGTCCCAGAATGCTTCCTTTGGTAAACACTAGGAGGTATGCACAAATGTATATAAATCCATATGAATTCTATCTTTTATGGCTATTGATAAAAACAACTAGTATTGAGGGACACCCTTGTTCCATGCACTGTGGAATGTAATGTCTACACATTTCATTGTATTTAATGCTCATATTAGTGCCAAATAGCTATCATTGACCCCAAATCACAGATGAAGAAACTGAGGTTTAGCTAGCTGACTCAAGGTTATAGGGTGTCAAAATTTATTCTAAAAAAAAAAAATCTACAACTCATTCCTTTAACTACTAAGCTCATCATGTCATATAAACATGCCTGGAAAAAGGTTATTTCAGAAGCCACACACGGACAGGAGCCATACTTTAGGTCCCTGGACAGAAAAGTCCATGTGATACATAGTCCTCATACCAAATTCCCTTTGTCTAGCCAGAAGAGTCTCCACTGAAGACCCTCTGGGGTCTGCCTAAAAGACACCACTGAGCTCCCTATAAATCCTCTTAGGAAAAAGAGTTGAGTATAAAAATGGCTGCAAATAATCCCTGCCTGGACAAAGGGAGCACTACCTCTGCAATAATTCAGGTATTTGAACTGCAGGATTCACCTATTACTAGAGCCAAGATAATCCTTTTATGAGTTCCCAAAAGAGCTACAAGATAATACATGTTTGCCATGATAGAATCACAAGAAATATTCTTCTCAGTGCTGCATGGCAGAGTGCAACACTCAAGATGTTTTGGACTAAAATCACATGAGAAATAACATGCACAATATGGTTAGATTAAAGCTGGGAAAGAACACTCCTGCTCCTCAGATGTGATGCTGGCAGAGCTCCAAACCTTCTCTCTCTCCAGACAGAGGTAACGAGGGCAGGTTTCCCAGATGGGAGGTAAGCACCAGAGAGAGAAGGAAATAGTGGGGAAGGGGGAAGGGTGTTGTGATGGAGGCATGCCAGTCAGGGACAAAAGCAGGCCCCAAAGTTCAGGAGGCAGGCTCCCTGCAGGCTCAGAAGACCCAAGTGGATTTTTTTTTTTTTTTT
>NDGN011551909.1:634-25483 GCA_002564285.1 Tympanoctomys barrerae | reverse complement strand
AGCCACAGTGCCCTGCCCTATCCCACAGGGAAGCACAGTACCCGGGGGTGCTGAGGTCTGCCCTCAGCCCAGGAGGCCATAGTCACAACCATGGGGGGCAGCTCCACACACACCTCTGATCCCATGTCCTCTCACTTCTCTCACTGCACTGTCCATAGCCAAGGGCTGGGACTTCTCCCTTGGGCAGCAGGAACACCTCAAGGCACAAGGCTCTGGCTTGTCTCCAGATCCCCAGGTCCACAACTGGGACATGGCCAGTGAGTTTGCTGGTGCCTGGATGTGTGAGGCTCCTTCTGGTGTCTCTTGGCAGCCTCTGCCCTTGGCTAATGAGGAGATGGGATCATGAGGTGGAGGCAAGAGGCAGATGGATCTTAAAGTGGCCAATTAGCCCAGCTCTGCCCTCCTCAGGTAAAGGGACATGAACCCTCTCTTAAGATGTGGGGGACTTGGATTTCCAAAGGGCTCCTAGGGCTATACGCTAATGGGCCGGGCCTGGCACTAGGAGATGAACATGGTGTGGGGAGCCACTGGCAGAAAAGCTGTGCTCTGGTATCCACTCAGGCCACCCCTGGCTGGATTGGGAGCCCTGAAAGGAGAGCTCAGACAATGCCCATCCTGGCATCTGTTACTACTATGTGCACCCCATTATCTGTTGCACAGTAGAGCCGCAACAAGATTGCCAAACAAATGCATACATGATTTTTAGAAACCCACACATTGTGTAACAAACATTAGCTGCAAGCTCGTCTCACTGGGAGGGATGATGACCACATTCACATGACAAACAGGGAAACTGAGGCCAGGATCACTCAGGTAATGACATGCCAAAAGGCAGGTTCAAAACCAGACCTACCTATTTGCCCCCTGGACACTTTGCTGCATGGTGGAGTTCTATATATGATAAAACAAGGGGCCTGCGGAGGGCAGCAGGTGTACAGCTGGGCCTTGGAACCAGGCTGTGAGGAGGTGGGGGTGGTGTCCAGAAAGCAGAGCCCTTGACATTAGGCCAGTGGCTCAGGATGCCCAAAGGCAGTCACCCTTAGGTGAAAGACTACCTCATCTAGAATAGGGGACATGGTTGTACCTCTCATCCCTGCACCCCTAGGGCCTGGCACACACGGACACCACAGTTCATCCCTTCATCGTCCATTCAACAGGCAACTACAAGGCACCTACTAGATATCAGTCACTATGACAATGAGAAGCCCAAGAGAGTGACAACAATGAAGATGCTAGTGACACTGATGATGTGTCAGGCACTGTCACAGGGACCACGAAGCCAAAGATAGCGACAATGATGGCAGCCTGATGATAACAAAGGTGATGTGTCAGGCTCTGGTGTGGGCACCATAGCTCAAGACAGTGATGACAAAAACAATGACAGTGATGACAACTGCGTCACTGATAGCGATAATGATGACTGGTATGAGTCGAGCACTATGCTAGGCACTGGGGAGCTGTGTTGGGTGCTGTGCCAAGCACAAGAGAGCTTTAGCTACTGACAAGCACAGGGCTATCTCGAAGGACAGTGTATGTGTATGTCGGGGGGGTACTGTCCTCAAGGCTTAACCCAGGCACCTGGTCAGCAGAGGGCATAACAGTGGTGAGGAGGCTCAGGCAATGAGTGAGAATAGCCCTCAGATAGATCTTTAGTAGCCTTGCGTGAGGAGTGCTGGGCCCTGTGCATTAGAAGGGGTGGTGGAGAAGGGCCTATTCAGCACCCCCTTCCTTCCTGGAGGAAGTCTTCCTAGTCAGAGGCTGGCCCCAGTCCCCATGGCTCAGCAGCTGTCTGGGAATGGCAGGGGGGACCTCGAGCATCTGCCTTCTTAGCAGCTGAGTCCCTGGGACCAGCCTGTGCCAGAAGAGATGAACCAGAGATGGCCCCTTGCATACAGGAAAAAGCAAACTGGCTGCCCACCAACCACTCTGCCAGGACAGACAGGCTCTGGGCTGTCCTTAGCCAAGACCTCGGCTGCAGGAATATGAGACTCAGCTCAGCTTCTGTGTCCCCTCCCTGAGGTCTCGCTGATTGGCTGTGCAGATCCCTTCTTGCCACCATAGGTTGGCCCCAGTGAGGCAACACTACTAACCAATAAGAGACCAGCCTGAGAAGGGCATCTGATTTGGCCCTGGGAGCTCCCATCCTCCCCGAAGATCCTCTTTTGCAACTGGTGTGGGTGTGGGGGCCACATGGGACAAGGTGGAAAAGTCCCTGAGCCCTGATAAGACAGTGCCAGATCAGAAGAAGTCAGCCCAGGGAGGCTAAACAGCCCCCCAGCTACTTCTGAACTTCTTTCTTAGAGGCCACAGCTAATCATTTAGCAACCTCCCAGCAGGCCCTCAGTTGTCAACCAACACCAAATCCCTTCCTTGTTCTCCCAACCCAACCTGTCTCCAAATCATTACTTACCCCATCAGGAGCCACCAGAGAGGCCACGTCAGTCTGTGGTACCAAAACCATACTATCTCTTCCTAAAAGGTCAGAGTTAACCCTTGGGAGCATCATGCAGTGGCTGGGCTGTAGGCTGGATGTGGTGCTCACGCTAGCCACATGGCTGTGAGCAAAAGTCAGTTGGCCTTCATGAGCCTTGGTTTTCTCAGCTCTGCAGGGGTAGGCGCCAGACATCCTCTTTGCTGTAGCCTTGAGAGGGTCATCACACCCATCACACAGAGCTAGATTCTGAGCACCTAGAATTCCTGCTGGGCCATCTTCTCTCCAGAGCCAACTCCCAGCCACCCACAAGTCCTTCTACAAAATTTCATGACCTGTCCTGGAATACTCCATACTCTTCCTATTTCTCAAAGTGAGGTATGTAGGGGTTCCCTGGGTGACAGTCAAGTGTGAATTCCACCAATCATCAACCAACAGCCAGCCTTTATCCTACAGCATAGAACTACCTGAGCTGGGGCTCCAGGGCCACAGACCTCACATGAGCTGGCTTGGGATATGGTACCAGCTTCTAGGCTTGTTGGGAGGTAGAAGTTGGATAGATTTCCAGGAGTCATGATGTTTGAGTAAATCCAACAAGGTCACCATAACAAAATACCTACAGATGTAAGCTCCTTGGCCCTAGCTCCATGGAAAGACCATCAATGCCTAACCACAGCACTGCCCTAGATAACCTACCCCCCAAAACCAACAATGACAATAGCCAGAGAAGGCACTTCTGCCTCTGCCACTGAATTCCCACCAACTGCCAGAGTCAGACATCATCAGCAAAGGAGGTTGGCATGGCTGGGAGAAGTGTTATGGTCATAATTACTCTGTATTCATGGTAGTGCAAGCCTATAATCCCAGCGTTCAGAAGGCTGAGGCAGGAGTTTTGTGTGAGTATGAGGCCAGCTTGGGCCACAAAGTGAGTTCAAGGTCAGCCAGAACTGCAGAGTAAAACCCTGTCTCATAAAGACAGAAAAAAATTACTCTGTATTAATGGGTAGGGAAGACTTAGTCTTGGTGGCTTCTCCTCCGTGTCTCAGTATGTGACCTTGGGCCACCACATGTGACCCCCCCCCCACCTAATAGGACTCAGATACTCTAGTTCTTACTATGCCTTCCTTCCAGTGGAGCCTGATCCCAGTCCCAACTGGTGACTCAGTTCTGAATGTCACCTAACCTTCCAGAAATCAGCAGACTGAAATGCAGAAGAAACAGAAAAATCCCCACCTATGTGATCCTGATTAAATTATCTCCTAAACTTCAATCTTCTTCTCTTTATTTTCTACTTTTTAGATTTTCCGATTTTATAATTTGCTGATTACAGGAATAATGTTTGCTCACTGAAGAGAACCACCACATTCTCTTAAACAGGGAAAGAGGAAGAAGCAGGGAAAATTACTCACAGTCCCACCACTCAAGAGACAACCCTAAGAGTATTTTGTTATATTTCTTCCGAATCCTTTTCTTAAATATGTCTTCCATTACTGAGAGAAAAGTATGTATGAGAAATTATGTGGCATGCTTTTTTCTATCTATAAGAAAATGTTTATGCTGTTGTACTGTCAATAAAAATTCTTTATACTTATTATTTTCAATTCTTCATCAACTTCAAGTAGAGGTACTACAGTTTCTTTGCCTGTTAAATAGACTGAGTAGGGAATTTGATGAACTCCAATTTGTGCCTGTCACTAATAACCATTTGTGATTTAGGCAAAAACACACTGTTTCTGGCCCTTGAGATTTTATTCATTCCACATACAAAGATCAGAAAACAATTAAGTGCCAGGAATTGAGCTGAGACTTTGAGCTGCAAGAGATTAAAAATTAGGAAGACTTTTTTTCCCCTTTCCTAAGGGTAAGCTCCCACAGCAAGGCCATCCACCTTCCCACAACAGGGTCACTCACTCGAAGTGGTTGCCTGCATTTCCTTGGTGCAGAAGTACTCCAGGAGGGAAGACTTGCCCAGCTCTGACTGCTGACAACTGGCTGCCACCCACTGCCATCTCCAGCTCCCAGACCACATAACCTCAGCTACTCTCATGGTGGTGTGGGGATGGTCACAGCCAGGACTGGAACCATTTCACACAGGGTGGGACTCACCACATGTTGGGGTGGCAGCTTCTTGACACCCCCCATTCCTAATAGGATCCAAACACTCTCTAGTCCTCTCAGCACCTTCCTTCCAGCAGAGCCTGATCCCAGTCCTGACTGGTGACCCAATCCTGAATATATGTTCTGGGGTCACAAGAACTCTATCCACCTTCCAGAAGGGTTTCCATGGAAGCTTTCCATAAAACCTGAGAATTCTGACAACATTGTCAAATCAGCTTCTTCTGATTCCAGAAATAGAGATTCACAACTATTTGAGAAGCAGTTATAAAGAAAAACTCCAGCTCAGTAAGAAAGAAAACCAGAAAACCTAATGGTGTCTTCACATGCTCTAACCTTATTCCCTTTCATAGTTTTATGGTGGCCTTAAAAATCAGCAGCTGAACCAATGGGGTGACTGTGAGAAGCAGCAGTCCTCATAGGGGGCACAGTGTGCCTAGAATTCCCCAAAATCCTTCCCGGAAGGACAACAACTCCCCAGTCTTGGGAAACTCCCTGAGGAGCTCTACTCCAGGCTCCTTTTATGTGACCTGACTTTCAGCTCTGTCATGAGAAAACACATCCCCAGCTTGTGTGCTGAAAACAATCAGAAGCAACTGTTTCATGTCACGGCTGCCTGAGATAGCATTACCAGCGGGAGAAAACAAGAAGCTGATCAAAAACCTGAAAAGAAAAATCTGGGGAATGGGAAGGTCATAAAAGGCTTCAGAAAGATCAGACATATCCTGTGGAATATAGAGGTCACGTGTATGTACAAAGCAATGCAGATCCCCAGAAACACTTGAGATGAGCCTATTACCTCACCCTTACCTGACTTGTGGTTCTGCACAACCTAGAAGTGAAAGTAGGGACAATGGCCTGCCAGAGGAGAGGACTGATTTTGTACAGAGAGAAAGAGAGAGAGAGAGAGAGAGAGAGAGAGAGAGAGAGAGAGAGACTCACACAGATGCTGTGAGAATCATAGGCTTACTCAAGATATTTAAGGACATCTCTTCCCAATCATTAGCTGACCATTCACTAACCAAGCATCAAAAACATGTTTGGAGATATGAAAAAAAAATCTGTCTCAAGTAGTGAAAGTATAAGAGCAATGTTTCAACAGAGTCCTAGTAAAGAGACAGAATTTTTTTTTTAAACTGGGGATTGAGCTCAAGAAGAATAAACTATATCTCTCACTCTTTTTAATTTTGTTTTGAGATAAGACTGCACTAAACTGCCCAATCTGATTTTGAACTTGTTATCCTCAATGTTTAATGATAGAGAAAGGAGGCAATCCTGCTGTGTGTGACAATAGGGATGGACCTGGAGGACATTATGTTAAGGTAAGTCATTCAAAGAAAAACAAATAATACATGACCTCACTTGTAGGCGGAATCTAAAAGACCTCAAGTTCACAGAAAGAGAACAGAATGGTGCTTGCCATAGGCAGAAGAGAGCAGAAATGAAATGATGTCAAAAGGTACAAACTCACTTTATGCACCCTAAATAAGTTCTGAACATCAGTAACACAGTATAGGGCCTACTGCCAACAATATTGGAGAACCATCTGCTAAGAGAGTAGATCCTCAATTAAATATTCTTTTTTTATTTTATTTTTGGTACTGGGGATGGAACTCAGGACTTTGCACTTGCCAGGCAACACATACATACATGTACATACACACACACGCGCGTGCATGTGTACACTAATAACCACAACCAAGGGCATGGGAGGAAACTTTGGTCAGTGATGTATGTATTTACAACCTTGATGGTTGCATGGATGTACAGTTATCCCCAGTTTCACTGAATTGTGTTCATTAAGTGCATATATGTCAACTATACCTCAATAAAGTAGTTTTAAAATGAATGGAAATTCTGGATTTAAGAAGTACAAGAACTACAATAAAAATATTCATTATGAGACTCAAAAGAAAATTTGAACTGGTAGAAGGAATCAATGAACTTAAGAACCAGTCAATTGAGATTGCCCAGAATGAGGAAAAGACAGTCAAAAAGCTGAAGAGAAATGAAGGAAGCTTGCATTCATTCCTTGCAGTGCTACAGTGCTCATGTGATGAGAGTTGTGGGCAGAGATGAAAGAGAAAGGCAGGGAAACTATCTGAAGAACTAATGGTGAAAGCCTTCCCAGAGCTGATCAAGCTGCACATCTGAGAAGTTCAAAAACCACTACAAAAGATAACACCAGGAGAGTCTCACCTGGATATATCACAGTTAGACTACTAAAATCCCTAAATAAATAATCTTGAAAGAAACAAGAAAAGCCACAGGACCACAAATGCTCTTAAGTGAGATTCACACCTGACTTATCACCCAAAGCCACAGGAGCCGGAGGGCAAGGCAGCGGTACAACACAGCCACAGCTCTCACAGTGACAGTCAACCATGAGTTCTGTGCCAACCAGGCAACCCTTCAAGTGTAACAGAAATTAAGGCACTGCCAGATTTTTAAAATACTGAAAGAATTCATTGCTAGCAGACCTGCCCTCTGAGAAATATTAAAGGGACTCCTTCAGGCTGAAATGAAAGCACTGTAATCAAAAATTGAAATCTACAAATAAAGAATTTTGGTAAAGGTAACTACATGGGTCAGTGTATGAGACTTTCAATCTTTGTTAGCCTTATCCTCCTATGTAATTTAAAAGGCAGCTACTTAATTTCTCAGTGTTGGAATGCTATAATCCACAAAAGTTGAATTTATGCAACAGTGATAGTATAAAGGAGTGAAGAAAAATGGAGGTAAATTGGAATAAAGCTTTTGTAAACCACTATAGTTATAATGGTATCAACCCAAAATAGATTTTTCTAAAGTTGAGATGTTCCTTGTAATCCCCAGGGCACATGCTAAGAGAATAATTGAAAAGATTCAAGAAAAGAAACAACAAAGGGATAAAAATGATATACCAGAAAATGTGTACTTCATACAATCCAGTTGTAGAGAAATCCAAGGGACAAATAAAGATACAATACATACAGAACAAAAATAGCAAAATGGCAGACTTAAACCCTACCTGATCAATAAGAACATTAAATATAAACTATCCAAATACTCTGGTCAATAGGCCGAAATTGAAAGAATGGACAAAATACAAACAAAAAACATGATCCAACTGTATGCTATCTATAAAAGACACACTCCGAAGACACAAACCACTTTGAAGTAAAATGACAGAAATAATATACACCATGCCAACGACCAGGAAGCTGCAGTGGCTGCCATCTGAGAAAATGGGTTCTAAGACAAAATCATGTCACTGGCTGGAAAGCAGGAGCTATAATAAGCTATTCCTTGCACCAGGAAGGTACCTATACCTCACCGGGCACTTTAAATGCTCAGATCCAAAGAAACTAGATGCACAAGCTCCTTGAATTCCTTCCTGAGTGCTACCCTAGGCATCTTTGGTGAGGCTTCTTTTCCAGCACTGCTGGGACGTCTGGGAAAGCATCTACAACTTTCCAGTCCCCTCCCATTATGACAACCTCCGGAAGGCTTATGATGTCCTTTCAGACTCAATTTGAACCTTGTCCCTGACCCCCGTGCAAAATGCTGCCAGGATGCTGCCTGGGGATGCAGAAATGGCAATGGACTCAGGATCTGGTCCTGGGATCAGCAACCTCTCCCCATCCTCTTGTAGGGTCAGTCTTTCCAGCAAGTCCTCACATCCGGAGCTTATTGTCCCAGAATCTTACCTTAGGCATTGAAGGGATGTGAGAGATGCTCTTGAGTTCCCACAGCAGTCTCAGAGACTTGCCCCTGACGCTTTGCCTGCCTGTATGTCCTCCTTCAGCAGGTGAATTAGACACAGTGCCCAGCACATAGTAGGTGGCATCCAATGCGATGTTGACCTTCACTGTGAGGTCCTGGGGCCCCCAAGGTGAGGACCTGCACGATGCACAGCCCCAGGTGAAGAAAGAGGCCCATGTCACAGAGCAATGGGCTTGCTGCATGGCCTGAGCTCCCTCCCCGGCTCTGGGTATCCTCACTCTGGGACAGACAGCAGCAAGTCCTGGTTCAACCTCCCCTCCTCCTCCTCTTCCTCCTTCTTCTCCCCTGCCCCCAGGGTCCCAGGATGAGCTCCAGGACTACAACTCACCAAGTCAGCTAGTGCCAGCATGGACACTGGTCCCCACAGCAGCCCTGTTGAACAGTCACTGTCCCAGAAAAAACACTCATCTGGCTTTATGAGTGGACTTATTCAGAAGGGCCAGATCCACACAGGCCATCCTGCTCCAAGGGCTTCTCAGGTATGGATGGATATGACAGTCATCCTTATTGTCCCTGTCTGGCTGAGGAAAAACAGGCCGATGTCCCAGCTTAGAGGTTCAGAGTTGACAGCCCGGTCAGGAAGAACCTCACCCTTGCAAAGCTACTGAATTAGAATCCTGTCCCTGTGACCCAGTGTATGGGACCAAAGTGTCACCAAAACACATTTCTCCTTCCAGTGGAGCCCCTGTCTCCCTTCCCTAGTACATGATTCTATTCTTTCCTATCTCATTTTGAACAATCTATCTGTCACACGCCAGCTTGCTTTCATGACCTCCATGATGGCCGCAGTGGTCTGGGTTGCCTGGGAAGAGGTAGCTTAGGCATTGTGTCCATGGGTAGAAAAGAAGAGAAGGCACCAAGGACCACAGCCCCTGTAATAGAGCTCTCAGTAGGCCACAAGGGTCCCCAAGAGGGGATCAGGAGGCATTCCACAGAGGACCATTGTCCTCAGAGCCCCGAGGTGGACCAGTGGGCTTGGGGAAGAACTTAGGTCCCTCAACATCTCCTATAGTGTAATGTTATTACAATGTAGAAAGGAGCCAAATGCTGATAAAGCACCAATGTGGATGAACCTTGAACACATTCTGTTGCACGAAAGATGATAGACACTGAAGGCCAGAAAACTCAGAATTCTACTCACATAGCATGTCCACAGCAGCCAAACCCACTGAAGCAGAGGGCCTGTTAGCAGCCACCATGGGAGGGGAGTGGCCACTAATGTGCCCAGGGCAACGAGTGTGATGATGTGTTGAGACAGAGCCAGTGGGTGCACAGCAGTGGACCCTGCTGCTGAGCTGTGCCCTTCAGAATAAGTCATTTTTATTACATGTATTTTACCTCTACTGAAATGGGAGCAGGGCAGGGCTACCACCACCACCCCATGGAAGATGCTGGCCGCTACAGTGTCACTCTAATATGGGCTTCCGGCCCTTCCCTGTGGCCCCTGAACTGGAGCGTGGCCACCACCTCAGCACACAGTCAGGAACAATCCCATCACCACTGTGGATCGCAAACACCCAGCACAACACCCGGACACCAAGGAGCTGAGTCTCCACCCAGAACCCCGTGCAAGTGGGATCAGCCGGTGGGAAGTGCTTGCCTGGTTCACGCGCCAAAGGACACAGCTTCTGCTTCCCTCGAGACAGGCTCTGCACCAGCCCTGACAAGACTCAGAGATGTGCTGGCTGTGCCACAAGGCAGTGCTCACCATCAATGGCACCTGCCGTGCGCCCACTGAGACTATTGGGGGGCCTCTTGAGGGCTTGGTCAGAGGCACTCACTACCTTGGCCATGTTTCCTGGACCCTAATGTCCACTTTCCATTCCCCCTAAAGCAGGAGACAGGGAAAGAGGCCATGGGAGCCTGGGAAGTAGCTGCTGTGGATTTTCATCCCCTACCTCTATGGGTCCTCTGTCCCAAAAGGAAAAAAGAGAAAGACCCAAGGATGCTGAGTCAGTATCCCGCCCCTGGGAAGCTTCCCTCTGTATTTGCGCAGATGAGCAGAATCTCCCGCTTCTAAGGATGGGTTCCGGTTAAATCATCATTTTTCACTGTCACTCAGTTGGTGAAAAATGACAGGGTTTTCAAGTAAATGGGATCTGGAAAATTGGCCAAGTGGCAAGTCACAAGTGTTTGCTTAATTATGTAAATGTTGAGGCCTGGATCGTAGCCAGGAGCCCCCCTCCCCCACCCCTGCAGATAAGCCTGCGCCACCTGACGGGAGGTCTGGCCGCAAAGGGACACAGCGGGTATGGAAAGAGGATGGCGCTGACAGGGATCAGCTTAGCGATCTCCAAAGTAAAACGGGAGCTCAGCAACCACTGAGGGGTAAGGGGTCTTGGGTAGAGGAGGCCTGATGAGGACACTTATCACCCTAATATCACTAGGGACACAGGCCAGGCAGCTGCCTGAGGAAAACACAGCAGGCAGAGGAAGTGGCATGTGCAAAGGGCCCGGGGTGGGTGTCACTAAGCAGTGAAGATGGACTGAAGCCTCATGGCCTTGAGAAGGACTTAGCCCTTAGCTGCTCAGCTTACCCAGAATAAGATCCCCAGGAGAGCTCCAAGTTGGACTTCAGCAGCTTACCCTAAGTGTCATTTATAGGAGGCAAGTTAGGAGCAGTTTGGGGCCACATGAGCGCAAAACTGTGAGCACAGCTTGCCACAATGCAGAGGATTTTCTTGTCATCCAAGTCCCCATCACCTCTCCCCTGAACACTGCGCTCTGCGGTTCACTCAACAATTCATTCAGCATCTGTCACGAGTCTCAGCAGAGTGCTCAGGTCAGGAGAGAGGATGAGGAAGAGGGAGCTGGGTGGGGCCAGCCTGGGGCCAGGAGGCTACACCCCCTATTCCTGTCCCACGTTATCCTATGCTCTCAAGCAAGAAGCCAACCACCAGCTTCCTGTCCTCCAGCAGGGAGAGGACATAGGCTGCTAACATCCACCTTCCGTTCCCCCTAAGGCAGGCGGTAGGGAAAGAGGCCTCTACTGTTCCTCGGGTGCCACTGTAGAGTGATGATATGTCCCGAGACAGAGCCGGTGTATGCACAGCCATGAGCCCTGCTGCTGAGCCATGCAATTCAGAACAAGCCATCTTTGATGCATGTATTTTACTTCTATTAAAAGGGGAGCAGGGCATGGTTACCACTAACAGCCCTGTGGAAGATGTGGGCAGCTGTAGTGTCACCCATTAGTGGTCCTCACTTCAGGACCCTGGAGCTCCTGACATCTGAGCACAAGGGTATCTGGTACTGAGCCAGAGAGTGAAGGTCACCAGGGTCCTGCACCCAGCAGAGAAGGCAGAGCTTTTGCCAGGGATGGTGTCAGTAGTTAGTGCTGCCTCCCATGAGTAGAGCCTGGGTACCCTTTGTGAACTGCACAGCAGGTAGTACCAAGCCCCTCGGCACCACTGAAAGTGATACCGAGCCCACAGAGCCTCCCAAGCCCTGCCCAACTCTCGCATTTGCTCTGGCTTCATCATCTCAGGTAAGAGTCAGTGTCCAGATGGGAGACCCTGCCATCAGTGCGACCTCCCAACTGCAGAGCAGCCCCTGGACCCACAGTGCCTGAAACCTGAACTGCTGCTGGGCTCCAAGACCTGGTAGACTCCATGCATTACCTGAGTGAGTAGCAAATGTCCTCACCTCTGTGCTCCTTGGAGCTGGGGCACATGATCCCCAGCTTACAGAGGTGAAGTAGCACAGGTGGGCACAAAGAAAACTTGTCCCCGTAAAGGGTCCACAAGTCACCTTGCCCTCCCTGCAGACAGGTGGCCCAGATAGCCCAGGACCTGGTGCACAGGGTTGCTCAAGACTGGATTTTCCAGATGCCCTATTCCAGTCCAGCTTGTGCGCAGGTCTCCTGTCCCTAGCCTCGCACTCCCTCCGCCCTCTGGGATATTGTGTCCTTGCCCTATGCTCCACACTAATGCTTTATGAGCTACAGTGGCTCAAAGAACCCAGCATAAGTTGGAGACACTGAAAATGAAAAATGCACTTAATGCAGCTGCCCGATCGAGCCCCTCAGCTTCAACATCACGCACGTGGAATAGCCATGTTCTCTTTCACATCCGTGGCTGACTGCAAACTGCAATTGCTGCCACGGCCCAGTGTTCAAGTTGATGCTACAAATCCCTAGCAGAGAACAGCAACATGGAAAATGGGAACAGCTGCTTCTCCTGAATGCACCCCACTTTTGCACATGCTAACCCTGAAGCAGGGCCCATCTAGGTTACTAAGACCAGCCTTGACCACGCTGGGCAGCGGGGTGTGGCAGTGCACATGGGAGGGGACACTGCTTGTGCCTAGGGGGGTCTTCTCCTGCTCTGCCACTGAACTGCTGCAGCCTCGCAGCAGGACTCCTTCCTGGCAACTCCCAGTGATGCTGGGAGTCGATGAGGTGCCTGCCAAGGGTAGACTCTCATACCTGGAGCTGGAGATTGAATAAATGTTATCTGTTCTGCCTCCCACATGGAGGAAATATGGATCTTACAGAGCTTTCAGGAGGAAAGGTGCTGTGTGGTGATTACTTAATATTTTATGGATCCATAAATACACAGAGCACAGCACAGCCAAATGCTGTCAGCTGCTGGCAGCCGGCAGCACCAGGGCCAGGTGGCAAGGGCCTGGGCACACCCCACGCCTGGATGCCTGGATGCCTGGACCAGAGGCTGGACAGGGCCGGGTACAATCTGGGATTCGCCGTTTGTCCTGGAGCCAGAATTTCCCATCACAAGGGCTGGTTGTAAAGCAGCCTTGCAAGCAAAGGCCATGCAGAGACCACCAGCTTCTGGACCCTGTGGCCACTGAAGACCCTCAACCAGGTTCTCCTCCAATGTCCATGGATATGGATGCAATGAGGTACAGAAGCCTGGAGCTCCTGCCCGGCACTTTGCCTATCACATGCCAGTGGCTAATGTGTGGGCTGTGAGAGTCAGTGAGGACCCACTTAAAAGGCCACCAGTCCTGTTGGCCTCTGTTAAGTATTTTATTACAGCATATCACAAATTTACAGCCAGGAATGGAAAATGGTATTAACGTATGTTATGCGCATTTGGCCTTATCATACCACAGTAAAAAGAGGACCTGAAAGGTTTTGCGTTTTTGTGTCGTATTTGCTTTGAATCTAAGCAAAACAGAGCCTGTCCCCTATCCCAGGACCTGGGCGGGCCCTGCCTTGCCAGCAAATGCATGTTCAATCAACACTCAGGATCCAGACCTCAAAGACACATAGGCAACTGATTTCGAAACTGACAAATAACTCTACAGACAGGAGGTCACATTATCCACTCAAGAAAAAGTCTGTCTTTTCCATCAGAAGGCCAGAACTTAGCCCCTTTCCCCTGCCAGCCACTACTCTTGGTCTGCCTCCTAGAAGCGCTCTGCACTGAGCAAGGGCTCACTGGCCCCAGTTACCAAACCCAGCTCTAACGCCCAAGCTCCTCTCCTCCTCCCAGAGGCCAGTGGTGGCCCACTCTGGGCAAGACAGTAGCTCAGAGACCACACAGTGAATCGGTGTAGAGGCCAAGACACTGAGAGCCTCAGTACCCAAGACCTTGTTGCCGCAACTCCCTTGGGAGCAGCTTGCCAGCTTACTACCCTGGAAACAAGGTGGTACTGTTATTTACAAAAGTGAAAACACTGAATAAGACCAAGAATAACCTAGGAGGAACAATGTTATCTGAATCATCTGCTTATATGGGCCAGGGAAATGTGGGCCTGTTTTTAATATTTTCATGTAAAACACAAATCACTAGACCTCTGGTGTCCAGTGTCCTGCTGCACTTGGCTCCTTCATCTGTCTTCTTCCTCTGAAGGGATGGTTGGAGGATGGAGGGAAAATGAAAGATAGAAAGATAGAAGATAGATGATGGAAGATGGGTGGGTAGATGGTGAAGGGAAGTAGAAGGGAGGTGGGGTAGATGGATGATGGATGATGGATGGATGGATGGATGGATGGATGGATGGATGGATGAACTGGACTCCACTGACAGATGGATGATGTAGGTTAAGGATGTATGTGTGGCAGATGAATGAATAGATGGATAAAGAACAGAGGGAGGATGAATGACAGACAGAGAGGATGGAGAGAGACAGAGACAAAGGATGGATAGATATAAGAATATTAAATAGATGGGAGGTATATGGACTATACATAGATGAGTGGTACAGGGAGGGCAGG
This sequence comes from Tympanoctomys barrerae, assembly GCA_002564285.1. Taxonomy (NCBI): domain Eukaryota; kingdom Metazoa; phylum Chordata; class Mammalia; order Rodentia; family Octodontidae; genus Tympanoctomys; species Tympanoctomys barrerae. The sequence goes on along the minus strand of NDGN011551909.1, from coordinate 10,991 downwards.
TGAAGGAAGGGAGGATGGATGGATGGATGGATGGATGGATGGATGGATGGATGGATGGATACATGGATAGATAGATGGTCAGCTAAATAACTCAAGTGGACACATAGATAGGTGGTAAATGGGTGGATGGTGGTGGGAGTATGGTTGGCTGAAACTGGATGCGTGGGTGGGTAGGTGGACACAGGCAGATGGTAGAGCTGGAAATAAGTCCTGCATTTCAGAATCTGAGTTCTCTCCCCTCCTCCACTTGATGCTGTCAGACACTGCTGGGGAAGAGGCTGACAGTCTCAGGAATAGGGGTCGGGCTAAAGACACCAGTGGCCTCTGGCTGTCAGGCAGTGTGACAGTCCATCTCCTTCCCTGCCCTGTCCCTCACTCAGCTCTCACTTAGCATCCAGGGAGGAGACGGCTTTGCCACCTCTAGTGATCACAGGGCACAAACAAAGGAAGCACTCCCCTGACTCACTCCCGAAATAGCCTCTCATCACTCAGACATGGCTGCCTGGCTCTTCCCCATGCAAGCTTACTAAGGCAGATTCTCTAGGCCCTGTTCTGAGGACAGGGTTGAGGGAGGGGAGGGGCTACACCCTGTGAGAGACTGACAAAGGGCACACTGGGAAGGAGGCAGGGAGCTGAGCTGCCTGGAGCCCTGTGCTGGGGACTTCCTGGGCAACAGCCTGCAGAAACCCACCATCCAAGAAATATCCACTTCCCACTTCCGGCATAGGTAAGCTGAGGCCAGGGAGGGGAGGTAGGTGCTGGCAACTGCACAAGCAGAGGAGGCTAGCCAGTCGCTCGCTCTCCTCAGCCTCCCAGCTTCCCCTCATCCAGGGCTGAGGCCAGAGCTGGAGATGAAAGGAGACACTGTGACCACCAGGAGTAGTCAGGGAGGGCTTTGTGGAGGACAAGGGTGGGATTTGAGTGCAGATTTCTGCTTATGGTGAGCAAGGCAGGGCATATCTGGCCCTGGGAAAGTCCTAGAGGCCTTAAAGCCTCAGCACCCTCATCTGCATAAAGCAGTTCAAAGCCCTGAAGTTCAAATCACTCAGAGGCTGAAGGAAGCAGGCATCCTCAAATCAGCACTGACCTCCACAGCTGAGCACACTCAGGTACCCAGGGCCCTCTTTGCCACCCTTTCTACATGCAAATCAGGGAGGCTGGATGGACGGCCTGGTGCAGGTGAATAACCCCAGCTGTGAGGCAGGTGTGAGCTGAGCACTTGGAGGAAAATGAAAGCAAGCAGCCAGGACCAGGACACAGGCTCCCTTGGCCTGCTCCAGCCTGTAGCTCTGCGTCCCCTTGCTCCCTGTGATCTGTACAGCCAGGACAGGGCCAGGGCTCAAGGTGCCCTGGACACAGCTTCTCCTGTGTCCAACCAAGAAAAAGAATTCCTCCCAGTCACACTGAGCAGACACCCCCACTCCCCAGCACCCTGCCCAGGCCAGACCTGGATCCCCTCTTCCCTTCCTGTGGCCAAGCCAGTTCTTCAGCCCCAGGTAGCTGAAACCCCAGCCCTGCACACCTGGGTTTCCTTGAGGTCCTTCTAGAGCTACACCTGCTCAGGATGCTGAGGAGACAGTGACCTCAAGGTTCATCCAACAGTTCATGGTATGTATTGTGGACAGAAGGTTTATGTCTCCCCCTGAAATGTATATGTTGATGTTTTATTCCTCATACAGTATTTGCAGATGGGGCTTTCAGGAGGAGATTAGGCTTACAGAAAGCATAAGGCTGGGCTCCATCATGCAGATAGTGCTCCTCCAAGAAGGAGCTCTCTCTCCATCTCTCCCTCTCTGTCCTCTCTCTCTACCATGTGGGAAGAGAGCACTGACCAGAACCCAAACAGGCTGTTATCCTGATTTCAGATGCCCTGATCTTTAGAATTCTGAGAAATCAACATCTGTGGTCAGAAGCCATGGAGGACTTTTGTATAGTACTTTTTTATTGCAACCTGAACTGAGACTGGTTCTCATTCTTTGCTTGCCTGAGTTGATACCTGCCTGCAAAGTACCTATCCTATCCTTGCTTCCCAGCCATTTTTTACAACCAAGTCACCCTTAGCTCCTCCCAGAAGCAGCCTGTGACAGGCACTGCTGCTGTTTACTAAACCTCTCAAGCTTTCCCACATTTCTTCCTGGGTGGGTACAGGCTAGACTACATTTCCCAGACTCCTTTGCAGGCCAGTAGAATCATGTGACTGGGCGCTGACCAATGGAGCATAGGCAGCGCTGATGTGCTCCATCTCCAGCCCTACGCCATATGTGACTGCAGATGCTCTTTCCCCATTGGCTCCTGAGTGGCTGGGACACCAGGGCCCCAAAAGGTAGAGACACAAGTCAGAAGAAGCATGGAATCCTGAATGAGCACTTGAGCAAAACCTCAACTCTGCATCACCGTGAGAGCAAAATAAATCTTCATTTTGTTAAGACACTGTGAGGTAGGGGTGTTTGTTGTAGCAGTTAGCCTATGCTGATACACTCTTCTCCTTCACTCTTCTCCCAGCAAGTGTTCAGGGTAGCCCTTCCTTGAACTCTTCCTCTCACCCTGGGCCCTGTAGACCAACATTAACTAAGCAATGCTCTCCTGCTCTGGGCTGTGAGCTCTGAACAGATAGCTTCAACCTGTGACTTATCATTTCTGTTTCCCTACCTGAAGCTATAGCTGGTGGAGTGCAGGCACTCACCAACTTTGCCTGATGAACCCAGAGCTTCTCAGAAAAGGGCTACCTGGAAGATGAGAAATTTGTCCTCCAAGGATTTCCCAGAGGAAGCCTTTACTCTGAACACTCACATGCCAGGCACCTTCCAAGCCCTCCCAAGGTGGCACCATCTCTGCCCTGTATGAAATGAAGACACAAAGGTTGTTCACTTGTCTCTGGACTCATGGCTGGTACGATGTAAATACAGGATGAAAAGGGACATCTTGTACCCTAATCCTGATGAGAGGCACATCCAGGAGGGCCCTGTGCTGACTGTCCCCAGAGCCACTCCCTTGCTGCTGCCAATCCCATCTCATCTGAGCAAGAATTCTGAGACCCCAAGGGGCTGGAGCCAGAGTGAAAATGAGAGCCGCACTTCCAACTGATCAGATGTGAGGCATTTGAGAGAGATGGAAACCCCTCAGACTGCACCTACCTGCCCAAGAGCCCAGCAGGGCTAGAAGAGGAGAAGTCACATCCCAAGACCTAGGCAGACAAACAGAGGCCATGAAGGAACAATGCCTCCCATGTGTCAGGTGCATCCCAGATACCACTGGGCCTCAAGAGCTCGGATGCAAGGCATCAAGTCAGTGGTCCTCACCCTTATTGGAACACTGAAGTTCACTGTGCCAGCTGAAGACAGCCAGCCCTTCAGTTGCCATCCAAGACTCCAGATGCCCCATCTCCTGCATCAACTAACCAAGGGTTGACACAGAGCATGACACCGTGCTGGTAGACACCTGTGTCTGCACCAGCTGACTAGTGGTTCACTGTCACCTGCAGGCATGCGAGCCCTCTATCACTGCTGAGGAAACTGAGTCATACTGGGGAGAAGACCAGGCCTCTGAGCCAGACCGTGTAACCCCAGGACTTGTGGCTCTTTCTACAACATTCATCCCCTGGGCCAGTCTGACCCCAAACGCCAAGAAAGATTCATCACACAGCTCCCCTGGGCAGCGGGTTTGTTTAAACCTCAAGAGGCAGCTCAGAGCCAAGAGAGCATAATTCCTCTCAATGCCAAGCACATGCTTATGGGTGGAAAAGTGGGTCGGACACATTTACAAGGAGAAAGATAAATAAGCCAGATGCTCCCAAGTCCCCAAGGTAGCAGAGCAGAGCCTTATAGCCCAGCTGAAAACAGTGACAGCTGGTCGCTTTCTCTATTGCCTGCCAAGTCCAGAGACACCTGGATCTCTCGTGCCACCCACTCCCATTCCTGAGGGTCATGAGAACTCTTTGGAAGCTCCTGGAACCAAAATTCTGCCCACAGGGTGGGCTGATCCTTTGAGAATGAGAGGAGCCTTGTGCATGGCAGAAAGCTCTCCTTGTACTTACAGTCCCCTTCCAAGTTCAGGGCTTCTGAGTGCCGATGACCCCAGACAAAGCTGAGGCACAGTGCAGCAGGGAGGTCAAATAGCTTAGTATGTGCTAGAGTTTCCTCAGCCACCTCAGCCCAGGGACTTCCACTGAACAGAGAGAAAATGCTCATCCAAGGTCACACAGCCTGTGAAGGAGGCCAGGATTCGGACCTTCCTTCACAGAAGGTGAGGCTGAAGCTGGAGAGTGCACGGGCCCTCGAGCCTGAGGAGGGATAGGCTCTAGGTAATTCCCTGGGTCCTAGAGTACATGTCTTTAGCCCTGGCCCCAGGTCCCAGCCGTCAGCCAGGGAATGGGTGAGGAGGGAGCAACAGCAGCCCAACCTGCTGAAGACCGGGGCATCTCTGCCAGATACATTCTGTGCTGCCTCACAGTATCTACCTCACCAAAAGCATGAGGAGGAGCCCTGGGTGAGGTGAGCACCCATCATGTGCCACCCCAGGACTTCCTGGGGCTCAGGCTCCCACCCCCACCAGGTCTCTTCTACTGTGCCACCTGGTCCCACACCATGCCTGCAGAGACTCAAGAGTTGTGCCCAAAACTGGTCGGAGTTGGCAGCATCCCTTCCTGCTGGCAGTGCCTCTACACAGAGCAGCCAAGAGCAAGCTCTGGCTTGGCCTTCAGAGCAGCAACAGGGGCCCAGGTACAGGGACCTTAAGTTCCAATGCCTGGCTTCTCAGGGTAGCTGAGGGGCTGGTGGGCCAAACTCTGGGTGCAAGGCTTTTCCCAAGCTGCTGAAGCACACTCTCCTTCCCCCCAACTCCACCCCAGGGACCAAGGCTAAAACCACTTTTGTAGACCTGCAGGTGGCACCTTCCAAGGCCAACTGGGCCCACACACCTCCAGAGGGGCTGTGTGAGACAGCCCTGGGGCTAGAGGAGAGGAAAGAGCCAGAGGGCACTGCCAGGTGACCCTCACCCTGCACCTGGTATGTGTTGGAGGCTAGATAAACCCTTACCCTCTGCCAAGTTCTTCACCTGGACTCTCCCTCCAACCACAGCAGGCCCTGTCCCTCTCACTATCTCCTCCTCACTGGGACTTGTCTGGCCACACAAATGACCAGGCTACCACTTGAAAACAGTTGGTCTACTGCACTACCTTTTGAGCTGGGCCACCTGCCTCTGACACCAAGACCTAGGGAACAAAATCAAATCTAATGGCCACCATCTCCATGCTCAAACCTCTCCCCAGCCTCCCACAGCCTGTCGGCCCCAACTCTGACAACTGAGAACTCTAGATTTGTATATTTCCTCATTCAGCACCTGATTCTCCAGGGCACATGTGGCCTTCATGGACATCAGCCCAGTGTCAAATGCAGCATGTAACAGGCAAATCACTATCATCATCATGATTCCATTGCTGGGGTCCTGTACCAGGTACCCAGTCAGCACTGACCTACATTGTGTTGCCTAATCTCACTACCTCCAGGAAGTAGACATCGCTCCTTTCACTGTACATGCAGAAATACTAGGTGGGGTGCCAGCAAGATAGCTCAGTGGTCTAAATGCCTGCTTAGGCAAGCTTAGGCGGGCACAGGGGACCATGGTTCAATCCCAGGCACCATGCCATGCCAGTCCCACCCTCAAGGCAGGCTGAGCTGGCAAAAAAAAAAAAAAAAAAACTTAAAAAAAAAAGGAAAAGAAATACTAGGTGGAGAGAGGAGGGCAGAGTTAAGAGATTTGGACTTGACCCTGCAGACTTCTGGGGTTCCTAAGAGCTTAGCAGCTAGCATGAGGCCTTCAAGAAGCCCACTCCATGTGAAATGCTACAGACAGCGTGTCAGTGAACAACTGACTAGCTGTCCCCCTCACATGAAGGAGTAAGTCCCAAAGCTGCTGAGGCCACTACCTAGGAGCTTCAGGGTCTATACAACATCATGGTACCAGACAATGCAAAGTGATTCCCTTTTGGAAGTTTCAGCAGCACCCCAGGAACATGACCAGGATCCTAAATGTTGAGGGAACAAGTAAGAACAAAGGCACCTGGAAGGAGTAGAGCTCCAGGGTGCAGCTAGAGGCCCGGTCTTCCTGACTCCACCACTTGTCACTTCTGCAAACGCTTCGTGTTCTGATTTTCAGGCATTGCTTTCTGAAAGACCTAAAGAATATTCTAGAACAGTTAAATATAGCTCTTGTGAGAGCTGTTCCATTTACATGCCTGTGTTCATTCAACAAACATCTCTGGAGGATGCTTGGTGCCAGACTGGTGGGTGGATGCCTCAGCCACCATGAGGGGGAAAAGATGGCTTTTGCCCAGAGATGTTGGGGGCAGGGGATAAAGACCAGCTTGGTAGGAGCTGAGCATGACCTAGGGTGCTGAGCTGGCAGGAGCCCTGGAGATGTAGGGACACACAGGAGGGGCACAGAATGGCCAGAGAGGGCTGTATGAGGCCTCCATGGTTGGGGACACCTGTCACAAACTGTGTGGCTCTCCATAGGTATGCAGCAGGATGCAGTAAACAGGGGCTGGGGATATACGAAAAGCTGGACTCAAGGGCTCTAATAAGAAATGTAAGAGTCATGAATGGCTTCTGAGCAGGGGGATGACTCGGTCAACTCTGATAGCAGGTGGCTAGCATGATGCACACAAACACAGGGCTTGAGCATCTCAGAGCCGCATGTAGTTGGGAAAGGGCCAAGCAGGTAACACTGTCACAGCACAGTATTGTGTAATGCTTGGTGGCCCCTGCCAGCCCTTTGAACAAATGCTTAGGTCATCCTAGAGGAAACTAAATGTAGAGAGCTCTTCTGTATGCCCAGAAAGAACCCAGGCTGAGCTGGAGAACAAAGCCCTACAGGGGAAGCTAAGGCACCACCAACAGATGAGGCTTCTGAGTCTGGAGACAGGAGCGCTTCAGCCAGGAGCCACAGGGACCAGGCAGGGGCACCGCAGCTCCCTTATGGCACACAAAAAAGCCAAGATTTCAGTTAAGGGCCCATGCCCCCCAAAAAGGAATGAGAAAGGGTCAAGAGTGACTCTAGCAAGGATCAAGAGTGACTCTAACACCCACAATCTAAGAGGAGATCACGAGGATAAAATGATGAAGTGGGTAAGACCACCATCTTGCCAGCTTTAGATCCCTACTCTTTGACTTTCCTCATGCTTTTACAGGGGACATACAGAGGTATCTATCCACCTAGTAAAGCAGCTGCGGGCCTCTGCCATTAGAAGCAGGTCTGAATGTGGTCTCCACTGACCATTAGACTCTCCAGCTGACCTGTCTATGTGCTAACTTCATATTTGGGTGCAGACAGGAGAAGCATATATGCCCCTGGAATGGTAGATAACCACAGGGCCAGAGGGGCCATTGTCACAGTCATAGCAGGGGGGTGAGCAGAGTGCTCAGGACCCCCGGGTAGACGAGCAGGAGGCTCCTTCTTCCAGGGTCTGGCTCCCAGTACTTACATCTCAGGACAGCTGTCAGCCAGGACGTGCAGCCACACTCCCTTCTCCTAGTCATTTCCCAGTGATTGTCCTAATGGCCACACCATGTTAACAACCTCTGACCAGTGGGGCGAGTCTTAAGCAGTGGGGCTCCCAGGAAAGATTTTTTAAAATATGATCTCAGTAGACATAACCCTTCTGACCTTTCCCTCCCTCCTCCTCTCTGGAGAATCAGATCTAATGCTGATTGGATGCAGAAAGATGAAGCTGAAAACTCCAAAGAGCTCATGGTTCAAATGGAAATCACCATTCACTGGAAATTCCATCCGGATGTTGGATGTCGGATGTCACCTGAGACCTCCAAGGCTCTGGTTAACTCTTAAGGGGCCATATTTCAGGCCTCATCGATGTTCTTCGTGCCAACCGACCACCACTCAGCAAGCCTTTAGTGAAAGCATGATACACACTCTTGTGCACCTTTATTCCAGCATTCCTGTTGAGAGCAGCCAAAGCCATACATCTGTTTAGCACTTCCTCCTAGAAAGCACCCAGAAATGTTCCCTCTACCAACACACCCCAGACCTTCACACTAGCTTTATTACTATGAGGGTCATCAAAGCATACAGTGGATGCTTATTTCTTTAAAATTTATTACAGTAAAAGACACAATACATTTCCATTAATCCCTTCTACTCCTCCCTACATGCACACTTACCTCATCCTTCTTGTCACTTTCTGAAGTAGTTCTGGAAATCTTCTTTCATGAGCATCTTTGCAAATTGAGGAAGTCCAAGTCCCATCCACCAGAAAGGTAGGCACATGAAAACATTATGGTGTGTTATCGCCCACCTTATTTGCCCTATCTGGCACCATAACAGTTCTGTCTCCTCCTCAAAGTCAACGTGACCATGAAAGGTAAATGTTTGGAATCATTTCAGGACATTAAGGTAGTCACTACAGGGCATCTAAAAGACACTCACAAAGATGAATTCAGAAAGTGGCATGAGGGGCTGGGGAGATGGCTCAGTGGAATAAGCGCTTGCCTGGCAAGCTCAGGGACCTGAGATCAATCCCCAGTTCAACCAAAAAAAAAAAAAAAAGAAGAAAAGAATAAAGTGGCATGAATGATGGGATAAATGCATTTGAAGCAAGAGGGAGAATTTTGCAAGAGTGAATCAATGGCTGTGTCTTTTACTGTAATAACAGCTTTTATTTAAATATATACTAGACGGGGCCAGTGAAATAGCTCAGGGGCCTAAGGCAAGCTTAGGCAAACACGCAGGGGCTATGGTTTGATCCCCAGCACCACATGCCACACCAGTTCCACTCCCAGGGTGGGCTAAGCCAGCCATAAGAATAAATACATACATACATACATACATACATACATACATACTAGATGTTTCAAACACACCTCATCGCATAAGCGATGCTAAAATCTTCCTAGAAAAGAAAACTAGACTAAAACCATGAAGACTTGCTGGACATGGTGGTGCATGCCTGTAAACCCAGCACTCAGGAGGCTGAAGCAGGAGGATCTCTGTGTTGGAGGCCAGCTTTGGTTATAAAGCGAGTTCAAGGGCAGCCTGAACTGCATAGTGTAACCCTGTCTCAAGATGTTTGCTTAAAAAAATGGGTAATAAATGAAAACAAGAGACAAGAAAAACAATGTCCTGCTACAATGCTGTATATGTTTAAATTTCTAAATTTCTGTGTAAAAATATGTAATTGTTTATTTCTATTTTTTCTAAATTTTCTTATTTTATTTTATTTTGTTGTTTCCAGGATTCTTTTTATTAATTTTATTGAGAAACATATAGCAATAAGATGGTTTCAAAGCAGGTTAGTAGGACAGTTACAATAATTAATATATTGCATACTTTTGTCTTCATAGTAGTTATTCATACTAGAAAATGCAGACATGATATGTCCAAACACTATTAATACAAATCTTTCTTCTCATTGAATTAAGAGAAAGTAGTTCTATGTCTACCCTAACTATTTTGTATATACAGATACAAAATGGTCCTTCATTTATATCACCTTTGTTGTCCAGTTTTGTCAGAGATGGGTATTCCATTGCCATTTAAATATTGTAGTTGTGTGAATTCAGCAAATTAATTAAAATAATCCAATGTAGTCCATAATAGTAGGGGGTTATCCATAGGAGTGGCAATGTCAGAAGTTGTTGACTTTTTATTTTTTTCTTCACATTATATAGAGATTTAAAGTTTAACATATCAATGCTTGATGGAAAACACCTGTTCCATGTTATGTCTAAGCTGTTTGATGTTCAGACAGATAGTGAGGTTAAGCTCAACTGCCTAGGTTGTAGGGCAATAATATCATTAAGCTTCTCTTCTGGAACGATAACAACTTAAGTTTGCAGACCAAAAATTAGAAAGAAAAAAAAAAAAGAAGAAGAAGAAGGACTACAAGGATAACGAACACTTTGGCCCTAGACATTCAAGGTCAGTGAGGACTCAGGATATAAGAGAACCTGTACTGTAACATCCTGTAACACAGTGGTGTCCCAAATATTCTGATGAAGGAGATTATGGGGCCACAGAAGAAAGTGATCAATGATGTATAATGAGCCTAAGGAGAGTCACCTAGAGAGAAACATTCTATCAGGCTTTCACAGAGAGCAAATTGGTCAAGCAATGGCCATGACTCATCCACATGGCTGACACTGACAAAGGATCTACAAACTGTGGTACAGAGTTTCAGGGTAAGTCCTGAGGGGACTTAACTGACCTTGTCAGATACAAAAGTTACATTTTTGTTATATAGGTCTTGCTTTGTCTGGGTCTTAACCATCCAGCAGAAAAGTACAAAAATGATGTGTAAAAAGTAAAGCCATATTAATATGCTGAGCTGTAAAAGGCTCAAGTCAAC
>NDGN011551906.1:6431-35532 GCA_002564285.1 Tympanoctomys barrerae | reverse complement strand
AGTAGCCCATAATAGTATTGGGTCTTCCGCTTGACTGGCAATGTCAGAAATTGCTGACCTGAGATTCAGGTTAACTTGCACTTCTTAGATGACCAGTGATGCTGAACTTTTTTTCCATATATTTATTTGCCATTTGTATTTGTCTGAGAAGTGTGCATTCTGAACATATAAGGAATTAAAAATGAGGCTCCCAAAATTCAAAGATCCAATTTAAAGATGGGCATCTGGAACTCCTCTCACTTTAAAGCAGAGAATCAGCGTGTTCTCGATGCCCAAAAACTGACTTTGAGGGGAGCACACAGTGGAGAGACCCTGGGCTGCCTCCTTATCTGCACTGCCTTCCTCTTGCTACCTGTGTCCTTACCTTTAAATGAAAGTCTCAGAGAACTATGTTCTGTGCAGCTCAAGATCCACTACAGCTTGGAGTAGTAAGGACCTGCTGCTTGAGCTGGGAAATTCCCCTTTACACTTCTCCATCCTCCTCCTGGCATCCTACACCAACATGGACACTTACAATTTGATTCACTTGGAGGAAATTGCTGCCTCTCTACAAAGGGCTGCTAGTAGAGGCAAGATGTAATCTGTGCTATCTCCTTATCTCTGGAATTTTAAAATCAGTCATTAGTTGGATGAATACAAATATTATATATGAAGCTATTTTATTTTCATAGAAAATTGTGCTTGTGTGAATCAAATTGTCTCGTTCCCAAGACCGCTCCAAAACTACTGAATCAGGAGCTCTCTGTTTGGAATGTAGCAGTCTGGGTCTTGCCAGGCTCTCTCTGCATCAAAACTGCAAATCACTGCTGCATGCCGAGGACAGTGTTGTCTCGGGACATAAGGAAGCTTGTGTGACTGAGAACAGAGAAAATAAATCCGGCTTTTGGCAGGCCAAGCTTAAGACACAGTATTTTTTCATGTTTATGTGTATGTCAGGCACTTAGAGAATACACACGTTACGCGGGGCTGCAATGCACTCTGGGCCAATGTGTCAGAGCAGAAAAGGAGCTGGCAATGCAGGGCTTCGGCACAGCTAGGACACGAGCAAAGAACTAGCGCAGCGTGGATTTCAGAACCAAAAACTGCAGAAGGGCATGTGCAGACGCTGCCTGCTCTAGGAAGGAAGGCTCTGCATGGTGGCTGTGAATGTGGAAGGGAGGAGGCAAACTGCTTTGGGTTGATACATGGGAGAAGCCAGAGTCCCGTCCTCTGCCTCACAGGAACAGGAGGGCCAAAGCACACCTGGAAGCACCACTTCCACATGACATAAAGAATAAAGTCTGCTATGAAAACATGATCTAGAACGAGTGTTAATAACAAACGGCGATAGTTCACCATCAAACACACTGACCTTGCTCCTTCCATGTTTAAATCAGTAAACATAATGCATCTGCTTCTCCTTTTACAGAGCTTACAGGCCTCATTTATTAGCTTTTTGCCCTAAAATTGGATCTGACCACCTACAGCCCTTCAGGGTTTCCTTTTCCTGCTGTAACTGTGTCACCAGCATTGTTTCTTCACTTAGTCTCTTTTAAGTTTTACATGAATTGTTCATGAAGGTAAACGTAGACTACTGGAATGAAAGCATCAAATTTCCACCTTCACTTTGTAATCACTGTTATTGCTTCAGCAACGTAAAGATGGATTACAACTTCCTACATACAACACAAATTTCAAACCCACCCAGTGCTTGTGGGCGGCGCCACTGACCTATGCTCCGGCACTTGTACTTCCTGCCCACAGAAGTACTGACCATGTTGCCAAGTGGACATATGATGATATTTGTTTGGTTTCTTTACCTTTTATTTCTTGCACAGTCTGCTTGTAATTTATTATTTTTCCAATCAAATAGACACTGAGCTTTCTTTGGAAAATTTCCTATAGGATTTTGCTTTTCAGTATCTTTGGTTGGGTTCATTATTCTCAGACCCCAGGCATTCCTTTTGGTTTATTTATTCATGTTTCTGGAACAAATACTCAAACAGCCAAGAAATGTCATGCAGGAATTTGGCTTTCCAAATCTTTGCACTCATGAAAGTGGCACTAATAAACTCTCACTCTTCATCAATAGTCTAACTACATACAAAATTCTAAGCATTTATTTTTAGTTGCAAAGTGAGTCTCACATTTGAATTTGACCCTTTATGCTAGATTTGTGCTCTCTCTCTCTCCCTCTCTCTGCCCCTCTCTCCCTCTCTCTCTCCACCCCCCGTGCCCCTTGAGTGGGAACGGGTCTTGCTATGCAGCTCAGGCTGACCTTGAACTCACTGTGTCCCATGATGGTCTCTAACTTGTAGTGATCCTTCTGCCTTGCCCTCCCAAGTACTGAGATTATAGGTGTGCACCACTATGCCCAGCCATTAAAAATGATTTTAAGGCATGATTTTTATTCTCTGAAATATCTATGCAGTCACAAACACGAGTTTAAAACTATCCACTGGATTTAGATCTTTTAGAGACGCCTTTGGAAACCCAGCCCTGTACACATCTGCACTACTGGGAACAGCGGCCAGTGAAGGTGAGGAGCTAGAATGATGACTGGGAAGGAGGAGGTATGATAAATGTAACTCGTTTTAATAAGGCTTAAAGAGCACATAACACACTCATCATGTTTTCATATGAAAACAAAACCTCCTCAGGTGATCCTGAATCACCCTAGCTGACTCACATTCCTTCATCTTAAGCCTCAGGACATCACAGGTGATGCAAATTCTACCTGACAGAACTTGGAATAACAGCCGATTTCTCTGCATCTCAACTTCACTTCCAGAATCGGGACTAGAGAGCGTGTCTGCACCTATTAAGCTTGCAAGTGCTCACTGCACAGACATCTAGCTTGTTACACACGGCCTGAAAATTCCTTGGGTCAGAAGGAGAGCAAGGCCGCGCTGCCCGCTGTCTCCGAGCTACAGCGGTGGTGTCCGTGGAGGATGACAGCCTCTCACAGGGACCAGCAGTGAGGCTGGCGCTGTGTACTGATGGCTACCGTTTATCACCCAGAGGACTTTCTAGATATGAATTTGAATTTTTGATCTATTAAAATTAACTTGAATGAATCTTTTAAAATAACTAAAACAAAATATTTCATTCACTAATAATAATCAGGGGCCAGTGAGATAGCTCAGGGGACTAAAGCACCTGCTTAGGCAAACTTAGGCAAGTGCAGAGACCATGGTGTGATCCCCGGCACCACATGCCACGCCAACCCCGCCCCCAGGGCATGCTGAGCTGGCCAGAGTCCAGGCATAGTGGTGCACACCTGGAATCCCAGCGCTGGGGAGGCTGAAAACAGGAGGATCACCATGAGTCTGAGCTGCATAGTGAGACCTTGTAACAACCAAATACATAAAAAAAAAAAAATCGATTACTATATTTTTGATGTTGAAGTACATCATTGACTTGTGACTAAACTATCTTATTTTTTACTAAAGATAATTTTAGTATATCTCTTTATTTACACAATAGTTGAAACTTTGATTCAATAGAATGATCATATAAATATACAAGATTATTTTATATATAATTACTAGGTTATATATCAATTTATCAAGGATGACTATACAATGCATCAAGTTGGCAGAATTTTTAAGACTGTGTTATATGCATAAGAAAATGTTTAATTTGCACCTACTAAGAAAAAATTTTCCTTTGCTTAAAAGTGGATTCCTCATTATTTTATTTAAAAAACTGAACTATAAAATCATCACAGAATAACTTAGAATGACAATAAAGATTTGGGAATTTACCTGAATTTGATTTCCAATAAATCAAATGGAAGATAATAAATGAAAATCACAAATGAAGAAAAGTAGGTCATTGAAAGGTTTTTGTATCAGAAGTCTGAGTCGAAATCCCCACATTATTTCTTTCTCTGTATTTCTTTTGGAATGCTGTGCAGTAATGAAATATAGCTTTTTCTATAGGTGAGTGAATTCTTTAGCTCTTAAGAGATGGGGATGGCTTTTTTGCTATATAGAATGTAGTTTTCTTAAAACATGACCAAATTACAGCCTGTCATGCTCACAAAACCGTGCAAGTGGTATAAGTCAAAATGTACAATTTTCTATTGAGAATTATTTATTCCCATGTAAATGGCCACTTCTGCTGGGTTCAGGGAGCCTCGCCAGCTGTTCAGATATTCGCAATGACTCTGCAACTACAGAAGAGTAAAAGATCCAAAGAAAACATCTTGAAAACTACTCATGCTACATACACAGTTCTGAGCTATTCACTGCTAATATAATTTTGTTTGAAAATGACTAAGTTAAACATTGTTTTCTAAAAGTAGGTTTAACATTGTTTAATACTTAACTAATCAAGTAATTAAAAATAGACATAATGAAAAGTTAGCAGATTTAGCGATTAGGAGAAAATGTTTATTTCCTGTGTAAGTAAACTGTTCACATAGAACAGCCTTACAAAGGCCATTTATTTTGATTATAGAATACAACAGAAAGGGTACACAGGTGATAAAATTAGTTCTTACAACCACTGTCATAGATGTTCGCATTTTCACCATCATTTCGAGTGTCTCACTGTTCTACGAGATTGTGGTGTGTGTCATAGCAGTATTTCTTAGTGTGTTTGTGTATGTGTATGAAATCCTTAGTGAGGTGATATGTCTACCACAGCAAGCCAATCACACAGAAGTCTTTCACACATGTCATTTAAAACACACTATGCTGTTTTAAGACTTTAATTTCTATACCCCAACAATTTCTTTCAGTGACAATGACATATCCTAAAATTAAGACTAGAAGTGCTCACACAAAACAGCTAGTACATCATTTTTTTCTAGCTTTCCCTGTTTTTCTAACCACAACGGAAGAACAGCATCTTCTTACATGTGAATCCAATGGTATCGCCGAATACCATTCCTTCTCTCTTCCCTAACTCAGAACTGTTTCTTCAGTGCTATGTTTAAAAAATTATTTTTATGGAAAAAAGATAAAACAGAATTTCATAATAAAATAATAGGAGAGTAACAATAGTCCATGCACGGCATGTTGCCATTTCCAAGTAGTGAGAGCACAAGACACAGGCATGAAACTCTCCAGTCGCTATCAGCTCAAGCCTTCCTTGGCCATGAACTAAGAGACCCTAACAGCGCGGCCCACTTGCACTCTCCTCTTCCTCCTTGTCTGCTCTCTCCCATCCTAGTTCCGTTCTCCTTTAAGCAACGCGTTACTACTTCACAGCATCTATTGTACACTTTAGACCTTGTTTACTCTTTCAGTTTCTCACACCATAGGATGCTTACCCATGAATCTGATTTATGTCACTTAGGAGTGGGATCTCTAGCTGCATCCATGCTCCTATAAAAGCCTCAAGTTTATCCTTCTTTATGGCTCAGTAGTACTCCATTGTATAAAAGACCACATCTTTTTTATCCTTTCCTCAGTTGACAGGCATTTGGGTTGTTCCCAAGATTTAACTATGACAAAATGTGCTGCACACACATCACTGTGGTACCATGTTTTCACTTCTTCTGCGAAGATACCCAAAAGGGAACAGCTAGGTCAAATGGAATCTCCAATGCTAGCTTTCTGAGGAGTCTCCACACTGATTTCCACAGTAGATGCACAAGTCTACACTCCCACCAACAGTGGAGAAGGGTTCCTTTTCCTTCGAGGTCCCCCGGAATTTGTTATAGGCTGGTTTCTTGATGATGGCCATTGTTTCTGGGATGAGATAGAATGTCAGTGTGGCTTTCATTTGCATCTGCCAAATGGCCAATGATGCTGAACGTTTTTTCTTATATTTACTTGCCAGTTGTATTTCTCCAGCTGGAAAGTGTGAATTTATCTCAGATGCCCATTCAAGTGCTATATTTTATCCTCAGCTACCTGCATATTGATTCTAGCCAAAAAACAATTATCTACATTTTAGTTTGTTTTGATAAATAAGAATTATGTATACTAGATAATGTGATATATATATATCATATTCACTACTTTAAACATATAATTTGTATATTTACTACCGTAAGCATCTATCATTTCATTGTGGAAAGAACATTCAAAATCTTCTGATTTACTCTATTGAAAGTTGGAGTATATTAACTATAGTTCCCCAGAGCGTAAAGACCACCAGAATCTGTCCCTCCCACGCACGCTGAACTTGCTAAGCAATCTCTCCTTGTCCCTCCTTCCTACCCTCCCCTGTCTCTGATAATCATGTATCTATACTCCATTTCTACAGGATAAACATTTTCAGATTCAACCTATGAGTGACCTCAAACAAGACAGTATTTGTCTATCTCATTTCATTTAACATATGTCCTCTGAGATCATTTATTTTGTGGCAAATTATGGGATGTCACTTTATAGTGAGATAGTACTCTTCTGTATAAAATAAAAATGTATCACCTCCCTGACTGAAATAATCATAAGAACAACCCTTAGATATTGGACACGATTTTTAAAGTGTTCTATTAAAAACTCATATTCATATTCTTTTCATCATAAAAAACTATATTATTACTGTAATCAGTACTTTATAGATGAAACAAAGGCAAAGACAATTTAAATAACTTGTGAAACTTTGCACAGCATATTAGTTCAAATTAGTCTTGTGAATTTGTACTTTTCAAGTACTGAGTCCAGTATCTGAAATTTAGGAAATACAGCATCTCATCTATGCACCTCTATCCCTGTCTTCATAAAGTGAGCATCCTGCAATAACAAATGGACTCCACCTGTCAGTCACTTTCCTTCTTCCTCTTTGCCAACAGTCCCTGAGTGAGCTTTCTGTATTTGCTTACTATCTCCCTCTCATTGATATTTTAAATATTCAGTTATACCTTCTCCCCCCATTCCACTAATGATACTCTTACATTTCTGTGATTTCCTATGACTGTAATAGCTAATTACATACTTGACAAAGATCACCTCATCAGAATAGTATTGAACACCAGGAGCCAATACGATTCATGCCTCATGTATACATGTATCTTTGTGAAGTGGCTCATGTCAGACCCCACTGTACTGTGGGCAGTCCATGTCAGGCTTTCTGCATCAGGGCAAACTTGGAAGATTTGAGAACTTGCTCAGATCCATCTAGCCCTGCATGGGCATTCAGGTGAGAAGAAGTATAGGTAGGCTCCTGTAGTATAGGTAAGCATTCACAAATGAGGGGCTGGAGTCTACAGAAACAGTACCTCATCCTTCAGGGTGACAGTCCTGAGTTAGGTTCCACCATGTTCTTTAGAGGAGCGCAGTAAGGCTAAATATTACTGACCTTAATGGAAAATACTAACACAATAGACTTCATTGAATTTCTTTTTCCAGTTTATTTTTCTTCTTTTCTCATTCTGATTTTTAGAGATAGCCCCCAATAAATTGCTCACAGCCAAATTGTTCTCTTGAGCTTTGTTATAGAAGAACTTAAACTAAGACATTGCTATTGGTCCATTCCTCCTGAAGGCTTGTGATCTCTTGGCTTTTTCATCTACCTATTCTTTAGGATTTCTTTTCTTCTCCTATGGTTCTTTTCAACTTCTCTGAAGTGAACTTTAAAAAAAAAGTGTGTTTTAAAACCCTCTTTCACCTCCTCCAAACAATTTTTAAGCTTTGAGTAATGGTTATAAACTATATATATGGAGGGAAGGAAAGAGGAAGGGAATTGCATGTTGTGGGGGGGAGAGGGAGGGACAGAGACAGAGAGAGAGAATAACAGAATATAATTTTAATGTCATTAACATTTCAATATTTTTGGCCAAAATATTTATTAGCATTAAAACAGCTTAATTTACATTTTAAGTTGCTCTAATCTGTGTTTTAATGCAACTGTTATTTTATTGTTCATGGCTTTCTATATTTAAAGCTACTGAATATCTGAGGAAACACATAGTTACTAAGAGTAAATATCATCTTGCAAATAATTAGAAGATAATGACTCACCAGAAAATTACAATGTGGGAGAACATATTTCACAGAGACAGGAATTTTGATAAGGCTTGGTTTTTATCCTTTAGTTTAATTACCTTTTCAAAAGTGGAAAATTCTCATAAAAATATTCGTTTAGTACTTACTAAAGCCGCTTACTATAATATCAGAGATTTACTATTACAAGGCCAAATATGTGAAAATGAGTCAAGACAAATGTGCTATTGGGCAGGTAATAAATTGGCTCTCACTGGCTTAACCGAAATGAAGACACAGATGCAAAGAAGTGGATCATCGGGGTCTCAGAATATTTAGAGCCAACACAGTGAACAATGAGGCTGTCCTAAAGGATTTCCTACTTCTGCTGAAACCAAGTGTAAAATTTCCATTATTGCTGATAATCAATAAGGTTTTTATTAATTCATTGTCATGGGATAAAATGATTAGATTCTGTGTCAACTGGCAATTACTAAATAATTTCAACTTAGAAATAATGTCTCTAAATCCACTGATGGTGATTATTTGATCTTTATTGACATTTTTCTTGTCCTGCAGAATGACCTTTGGAAGACCCACTGAATCCAAGTCATTAATAAACATCTTTTTAGCCAAGTGTTTAGCCATATACTGAATGAAAGATGGGAGAAAATAATAATCTTTCTATAGTTAGATTGGAGGAACTAGAACGAATTTTGTTTCAAGAAAATGATAAATGACAGTGTAGGTAGCCTTCTGAGGGTGACACTGAGCCAACAAGGGACTGGAGTCTATAGCTACAGCATGGCACCTCATCCCTCAAGAACTTTCCATGTTCTAGTCAAGAGTCCCTTTTCTACGTCCACATTCATTTACAGAGAGTATCTAGAGCTTGCTTCCAATTTACTGGCGTTACAGAATATAAACACTGAGTCCTAGTTGTGCTCCTTTACATTAGATTTCTTTTCAGTCAAGATCCATAGCTCCAAACTCTTGATAGGCATGTCCAGCTGAGAGTGTAGCAAGGATCTCACAGTCAACACACTCAAAGCTGAAATGCTCTCTAAAACCTAATCTTCACTATAGTTTCTCCAGATGAGATTGTAACTGCAAGTTTTTTGTTTTGTTTTCTGTATTTTAGGGCAGGGTCTACAGGGTGTTCAGGGTCTCACTACTAGATCTGACTCATAGTGATCTTACTGTTTACAGCCTCCCAAGAGCTGAGATTATGGGTTTGCACCATCATACCCAGTCTCAGTTGTCATCCCAGTGTGCCCCAAGGGTGGGGCCGGCACTGCAGGGCTGGGGATTGAACCACCAGCCCCTGTTCCTGTTTGAAGGCACTTTAATCTGCTGAGCTATTTGGCCAGTCCTATAATTGAAAGTATTGATAGATGTTTTTGTTGGCATCCTTGTAGAATTAAATTCTATAATATATTCACCTATTTCATTTTTAACTAAAAAAGAGAAAACTAAAACTTATGTAGGATCACGGGATGCCACACAATGTTTTGATATATGCATGTGTTGTACAATATTTAAGTCAGAGTATCTCCTCGATTTTTCTCTCATTTCTATTGGGTACAGTTAAAGAAAATGTTTTCTATAGATCATAGCCACAGCCTTCTAAATGGTCTGTTTCTACTTTTGACAACCTAAGGTTTATTTTCAACTTAGTAATGAGTAATACCCTTCATTATGTATAGGTGTGTCAGACCATGGTTTATGTAAAGCCCCATAGTATTCCCATTTTGGACAGTTGAAATGCTGTGGTGAGGTACAGGGCCACATGTGACCCAGCCTTCTTTTTCCTCATGATTATTGTCCTTGCAGACTAAGCTTCTGCATGATGTATACACAGGGACCACAGGGCACAGAGGACAAGTATTATTGTCACATTTCTTCCTATATTATCAGTTTCCCTTGGCATAAAATTTACAGACTTGTGATACTAAGAAAAGATAAAATGTGAAATAGAGTATAAATAGCAGGCTTTCAAGTGTATTTTCAGATATGTGTGTGGTATCAGTCTGTGTGCCAAAACATCTGCGTGTGTGCATTTAAGTTCCTCCATGTTTTAGTTATTGGTAAGGAAGCACAAAAACCATTGAGTTAATTAGTCATTCTACATCTTGAGCATACAATTTAATTATTTTAGCTAAAGTGAGCTAAGACAGCCAAGAGACAAAAGAACCTCCAGGAATACAAATTTCGGCTGTGTATTTTGTTGAATAAAATTTTTGTTTGTAACAATGGCAATAACAGCAACAAAATATTTTTGAGCTGTAAGACATGATGTCTAAAATTTCATAGGATGGAGTTAAAAGATTACACATGAGTAATTTATTCGAAGGAAGGAAAGAAAAAGCAATTTTTAATTCCTTTAAAATGCAACTGCATGTCTTTTATGTTTACATTTTACCATTAATAGAATAAGTTAAAAATTTCAGTGTGAAACCTAAGGCTTTTTGTTCATTAAGTAGAAAACAGTATGAAATAACTAACTACTCACACATTTGATTAATACAAATACATTACCTAACATTATAAAAAGATATTTTAAAACAATTCAAAGTAAGAAAAATACTAGGAGAATACTAGAATAAAATAAAAATTCTAATTGAAAATGTAGGCTTACTATGTACTTTCAGTTATTTTTCTTAAAATATTGTTTCAGCGTATTTCTCTATTTAATTATTTATTTAATGATACAGGGTCTCACTGTGCACTTCACTCATAGAGATCCTGCTGCCTCAGTGCCCTAGTGCTGGACTTATAAGCATGTGCCACCACCCCTGGGGCTGGCACAGTGTTCCTGGGGTTCTTGAGCCAGTGCAGCATGCCAAGAAATCAAATAAGGGGCTGGGGATTTAGCTCATGGTAGAAAGCTTGCCTAGCAAGCTGAAAGCTCTGGATTTGGTCCTCAGCATAAAAACAAAAAGTAAACATCAAATAAAAAAATTAAATAATAACAAATGCTGGAGAGACTGAGATGAAAAATGGAGCCCTCTTACATTATTGGTGGAAATGTAAGCCAGTGCAGCCACTGTGGAAATCAAGGTGGAGAGTTCTCAAAAAAACTAAAACTCAAAGTCTCATTCAACAGAGCTCTTCCCTCTAGGAAACTACCCTAGAGGCATTAAAGACAAAATATTACAGTGATACGTTCATGCCCATGGTTATAGCAGCACAACTGAGAATTGGCAAATCTTGGAAGGGCCTGAATGTCCACCAACAGACAAACTGCTAAAGCGAATTCACTACCTATACACACTTGGTGGTCACAGTAATGGTAACAGTGAAATAATGATAATAGCCAATAGTAAAGATACAACAGTAAAAGTCATGACAAGGGTAAAGATTATCTAAAGTTTTAGAACTTTAGTTCCACCCAACTATTTCACGAGTCAGGAAGGGCACACACAGTTATGTTTATATCTTCATGAAGATACTGAGAGGTGTATGCAAGAAACTACATGCTAAAGAACACACAGAAATTTCCCAGGACTCTAAACCATTTTCTTCACATGGTTTGTGAATTATCTGTCATTCAGTGGTAATCAAAATCAGTCAGTATTTCCTAATATTATTATTTCTTAAAAATATATAGATGATTGCAATATTCAACCTACAGTGACACTACTTTTCTACAATAAGAAAAATACAGTCAGGAGTTTGGTGTATGAGAAAAAAATGGGGACTATGAGGGTTTATGGGAAAAGCTTGGAGTGTTACTCTGGACAAAGAATTAAAATAAAGGACTGAACTTCAGAAGCTTTGCCAGGTCTAGTAGTGCAGCCAAGGACTGTAAGAGATGGAGCGACACAGAACAGATTAGGTTTAGCATTTATAAAATTGAAATATTTCAAGTTAAATATATGCTCTGTGAAGTTTTAGCCTTCATAAAAGTACTCAAACAAAAAAATGGAGTCACAGATCAAAGAAAATGGTGAAAGACAGTAATCAGTGGAAAGAGAAATGCTAACATTTCAGGGAGTCCTACATTTTCTCATTTCCCCTGAACTGAATTCTTCTGTTCATGACTAGTTCAAATTGAGCACACTTAACAATTTTTAGCAATAAAAACAGTAGTGTTCATTAAAAACATGACTTCTGATAACCTTTTGACCTGTAAAATGTAAGGAGGAAATGCACATCATGGGACTGAATAGTTAGGAAACCTTGCCTATGGGAAGCAGTACATTAAGTTCAGTTCTCCTGCCATTATGTCACATGCCTTGCACTGATAACTTGACAGTCTTGATGTTTGGTTCCCCACACCATAGCAAGGTGCAACACAGAATATGCTGCAGAACAAAACTTAGGATGGTATAAAGCAGTACTAACTAAATGCTAGTTTCCAAAACTGCCACCACATTAACTGGAAGCAATCTGCCTCAATGGCACCAACAGGACTTGTGAAATGGCCGAGGAAGTTTAACTATGAAGGACCAGAAATCAAAGCACTTATAAATGTATTAAAATTTTAAATTAAAGAGTTTTGAAGACATTCCTATGCCTCCTCAGAGATCTCAAAAGATCTCTGTACTGTGTGGCAAACATCTCTGGCACTGTTAAGATTGCTCCTAAATCACTGTGACTCCCCTCCTTCATGCTAATAAATATAGTGAATCTAGTTTCAAGTCTTCTTGATGATTCACCGAAATCACGGATGGCACTTGCTTCACAACTAATAGTGTGGTAGTAATGCCTAGATTATCCCTCCTGTGGGAGTTGCTTTCAGCGATGTTCCCATTAACTTTATGTCCCTCCTTCCACAACCCTAAAATGGAGGGATGCTGGCTTCTCCACTAACTTCTGCCGGTATCTTGCTGCTGGTGTTTCTTTAACTTCTTTCCTCGTGGCCTGATATATTTTTAGTGTAACTTTTCAAATACTTAGGGTTCTGTTTTGCACAGACTCACCAGAAACCTAATTCAAATGGTATTTACTAGAATGTCTGCTGAAGCTGACTTATAGCAAAGCTCATGACCTACAGTACAGCCCATAGCATGAAGTTCTTTTGAGGGGAGCAAAATCAGTTTTAAAAAACTCAATACTTCAGACAGCAAGAGATACAAATGCTCCTTGTACCTACTTTCTGACAATTTATTTCCTTAATACTTAAGAGAGTTTCTAGTTTATTTCTGGCTCTATGACTGACCTGCTTAAGACGATTGGAAGTCAGAGAGTTATGCGATTGTGTGTTACTATGAAAATGTAATAGCATAACAAACTAGTTTGTAGCTCTAAAACTAAAGCCAGTGGAAGAAAACCCCCAAGAGGGCTGTATATAAAGATGACATTTAATTTTAGAAATAATTACTATTATAAACCCTGAAAGTCATTTATACAGAAGAAAAGAAGATAATTTTTAAAGGTGATCTCCTTACTCTAGATCCCAAATCAGTACTATAATGAATTATGCACATAAAGATAAACCAGAAGACATTTAAAGTACTTTTGGATCACCAGGGGCTATTAACATATATTTAATATAAAAAGAAGATATTCAGAGCTGGAGGGCACCACAGAACTAATAGTTTCCAATCAACTCATTTCTGGCCTAGAGCAGCAAATCTATTTTCACAAATTTTATATCTGGTTAGCAAGTGTCAGAAATGAAGCCAGGTCTTTAATCTTAACAGGAAGTTGTTTTCACTCTCCCCACGGCACCCCACTCTTCAGGATATTTTATTCTTCTTTGATGTTCATTAATTCTTGAGCATAGTTTTATATTTCTGTTAACTATAATAATAAATGAGAGCATCAGTTTTCTTTACAACATTTCAGAAAGAGGCCTTTTGAAAACAAGCCTAGAGGAAGCACAGCTCCTCCTGAACTCGCCATCTGCATTCCATTCTAACTGGAATTGAGGTGGTACTGCAGCAGCTTCTGCCCTCCTCCGTGTGTACCACTGGCCGACAGCTGTCTATGTACGTGCCCATCCACTCTCTGCTAAGTTTTTTATTCTTTTTTTGTTTTGTTTTGTTTTGTTTTGTTTTTTTGTGGAACTGGGGGTTGAACTCTGGCCCTTGCACTTGACTGCTAAGTTTTACAGATGACTAGCATTTGCTTTTCCTTTCATGTGTGTTTTTATGATACCTTCCTTTTAATCTGAAAAATTACTTAAGAAAATTTTATGTCACATGGTTTCTGAATTTTGTGTGTGAGAAGTATTCTTTTTAGAAAGTAAAACTTACATGTAGTTTTTTTTTTTTTTTAAGGTTTAGGCCACATGAAAGAAAGGGAAAGGACTGGCTTGGATAAAGTTTGATATTCTACTATAAAGAACTGATAATCTTATATCTCTATAATGAATCAAGGCAATGATGTATCTCCCCATTACCATGAACACATAACGAAACTCCATATGTTGTTTTTCTAGAAAATAATACAAATAAAAATTATTATTAACACAAACACATGTATATATACAATCTGCCCATAAATGTACACACATTTCAGGAGTTTGCTATACTAGTAAAGTCTAGTAGCTAACAGCCACCACTTACAGAATCTCTGGTATTTATAGAGGCCAAGGGTAACTTGTATTCATCTCAGGCATCTCAATAAATTTAGTATCCAAATATCAACACAAGTTTTAATTTTCCCAATGTATATGTCTTTAGCAGAGTCAGAATATGTAATTTCCATAAAAAATTAACTAGTTCCTTTGGAACTATAATAAGAAACTGAAGTAACACCTTAGAACACAACCTCAGGTTCCTGGATACACCTGCCAATATATTTAACTACTGCTTGGTTGCAGAAACATAAGTACCATTTAAAAATTAATAATAAAGCTCAAGAATGAGGATGAAGGGCCGGGGAGATAGCTCACTAGAATAAGCACTTGCCTGGCAAGCCCAAGGGCCTTAGTTCAATCCCTGGTTCCTCTTTTTTGGTTCCTCCCGCCCCTCCCCCCAGTTCCACCAAAAAAAAAAAAAAAAGTTAAAAGCTAAAAAAAAAGAAAAAATGAGGAGGAGCTTCTGTTTAATGGATAATGTACTTTTTGTTTGGGTTGATGAAAACGCTCTGGAAATGGATTGTGGTGATCAGTGCATATCACAAGGAACGGTATATAGATGAAGAAAGATATGAAAATATAATCATATCTATTGTTCAGTAAAAACATTATGGAAGAATAAGTTCAAAGAATATATGAAGCTACCCTCTGAACAGTCCACGAAGATGTACAGTGAAAAGCATTCTGGGAGAATTTAAGTCATACTGAAGTTTAAATTATAGGTACATTAGTGTTCTGAATGCTAGAGTTACTGGTTATTGGACATGCTTGTGATAGTCACTTTTTCACCAGAATATGGTTAAAATGGTAAATGGAATGTTAGACACACACACAGGAAAAAGAACCGATTCTCCAGCCCTGATACCCGAGCGAGCATGCTTCCCTTGCTCCGCCATGGCGCGCCCTGGTTAGCCGGCCACCCCTCCTTCACTGGCTGGGCTCTCAGGAGGGCGCGTTTTGGCCTCTGCTGAATGTCCTACCGGTGCCCATTGGGTAAAGGGTCGGCTATGGCGGCAGTCTTGGTACGTGGTTGAGTCTAGAAGAGACAGGCCCTAATGAAGCTCTTCACGCCAGGGCGGCACTCCTTCAGCACGAAGGCGGCCTCAGCCCATTCCCTGGCTTTTCACTTCCAGGTCAAGGCTGAGTGCTTCCGGTCCGCACGCGCCCATCTCAGCTTCCGGTCTGCACGCGCCCACCTCAGCTTCCGGTCCGCACGCGCCCATTTCAGCTTCCGGTCCGCACGCGCCCACCTCAGCTTCTGGTCCGCACGCGCCCACCTTTGCGCGCTGGCTGCCACAGTCCCAAGCGCGAGCCGGCTGGCGCTGACTGAGCCCTGGAGGCGTGGCGCCCGCTCACCCTCTCTTTGTGTACCTTAGTTGTCTGAGGTGCTGTACTGCAGTGATGGGGAGCTAGCACAGCCAGGGCATATGAGGAGATGCGTTTCTTTCTGACATAACAGGTAATGTCTTCCCTTTATATATAACTAGAAAAATATTGCTGTTCCTTTTGCAGAGAAAGTGGCCCCGTCTGAGGAGGACGCTGCGAGCAGAGTAGTTACCGGCAGCTGTCTTAGCTACCCTGGATCCGTGTTTTCCTTCCAGAACAGTAAGGCTATGTTTCATACAATTTATTAAAATTGACATAGATAAGACTCAATGATTATAGGGTCAGCCGCTACAGAGATAGAGAACAGAGCCTCTTATGAGATATTTTAGTAAGGTATATACGCTATAAAATAGGATACTTCTGAAAATAATGTAAAATTTTCTGAGAACCTGTGAAATTCTCAGAACTAGCAGAAACTGGCTTTATAAAATAGGGAAATTCCGGGTAAGCTATTATACAGAAATAGATCCTAGACTGCCCCTCCTGTGCTATGGAAACAAAAGGCTGAGAGAAAAAATATTCTACTTTTTGCAATATTTTCTCTGTAATGGTGAATTAAACATTACAAAGACATGGTCATCAGAAATTGGACACAGAATTAAAGGGGAAAGTTATCTAGGAACTTTGATGATGATGTCAATTGATTCGTAAAATTTATCAGGAAAGACTAATTCATTTCATTGCTATCAATGAAGAAAATCATTCTCAAAAGTATTATCTAATGCTGCAGCCATACGGTAGGATGAAACAGGTACAGGATCCACCTCCTCTCGGCTCGGTGCTGAACACCATGCACTTCCCGCTGTACCAGCTGGGTGGTCTACCAATGACATGGAAAATAAATCTGTACAAAAATCCGGTACAGGGTACCAAGCCAGGTCACTTTTCCTAGGTTTTTTTTTGCTGCCTCACCTTATCTTGTCTAAACTCATTAGAACTTTTTCTACTTTTCTCTAAATATGTAACAATTGTAACTTTAAAACCTGAGTAGATAATTTCAAAATACAAAACCATGTTCAGATTCCATGGCCAAATATAAAATGCTGTCACGGTCCCTCACTGACTAACAAGTTCTCTTGAGGTAATGCCAACAAAGCTCAAGTTCCTTCAGCCAGTCTCCTTGTTTCCTTTGTAAGTCAAGGCAATATTTACACACTCTTCTGTTCCAGGCAAATGAAATATTGATGACAAAGATCCACGGAATTGATTGTACATATGTACATTCAAAAACAGTGAGATGCTCCATGTGCTGGGAAAGGTTTTATAATGCATTTGTTCTTCAATGTCTCAAGCTCCTGGTAGAAAACTACCTCATCTGAGAGTTTGCCTGAGCAACTCTAATGATAAAAGCTTAACAGGTATATTATGCACTCCTGTTTCCCTTTAGAACTTTGCAGACTTAAATGTTTTATAGAGCTGCTTTAATCCAAGTCCCTTTCCTTTCAAGTCAGCCAGGTAGTCTCATCCCAGGACGGGATGAAAGCAGATGTTAAAATCTCCCACAGGTATCTGAGTGCTGGTACATCAAATACAGCAAAGCAAACTTTAGAAAAATGTGGAATCTGTGGGGCACTATTTTTAGGCAGTGAATCTCATGAAAATTAATGTTCCAAAGTGAAAACAATTTATGCAGCCAAAAGCATCCAAATAGTACTGAAAATTGTAACTTTTAAGTAAAATAGTGCTTATATTTGTATATATGTCTGACATACTACCTTATTTACTAAACATAACTGCCAGTCCAGGAAAGAATTTCCCTGTGCTGCTCATCAGAAATTTGGAATTTTTTCAGATAAAATTGCTGATACAAATGACAAAATATTTGAATAATAATCCTACCTCCCTGTTAGAGCGGGATGGTGTTGCTGTAAAAGTTGCAAAACAAGAAGTAAAATTGCTGTGTTAACTCTTGGCCACTCTACTCGTAAGATATATGGATATTAAATGCAATTATATATATATATATATATATATATATATATATATATATAGTTTTTGGTGGAACTGGTGATTGAACTCAGGCCCTTGTGCTTGCCAGGGAAGTGCTTATTCCACTGAACCATCTCCCTGGCCCAAATATATTTATCCTATCTAAAATCTAGGTTTTTAATTGTAAAATGTGAATTAGAGAAAATAAAAATCAGAATATATAAATAGAAAATTTTTCTTACTAGTATTAGAAAATTCAAAATTTTAATCTGGAGGCTTATAAGCTAAGAAAATGCTGCTGTCAATGTTGTCTATGCAGCATTAATTATCTTAATTGTGATTTAATAATTAAAAATATAGGTATATTCCATTTCTGGTGAGCCACATTCAGATTCCTATTGAAAGTGCTAATTTTTTTTATTGTTTTGTGCATCTATTTTCCAGTTAATATCTAAAACTAAGCTCTAAAGAAATGTTATTTCATAATGTTTGTATAAGACATGACTACCAGCATTCCTCATGCTAGACTTTTCAGACTGCTAATAGAAATGATTGCTGTAATTGTATAAATAATACTTTATTAAATTTTGAAAGTTTGGAAGCTAGCTGTCTGAATTATAAAAGAGAGAATAGATTTGCAAATCTAAATTTTTAAATATTGTGATTTTCCCAACATCTAACTTCTCGGAGCTTGCATAATTAGAAGGCTACATGTTTTTGCCAAGAAGTGGAGAAAGATGAGTCATCCTCTCAGGGAACAAAGTATTGCAAAAAAAAAAAAAAAAAAAAAAAAATCAGGCAATTAAGGCTTCCACCCTTTCACCCCTTAAAAATAATTAACTTAAAAGTATATTGCAATGATTATGAAAATTGTTGTTTATTCATTCTTTAAAAATTGAGAGAAAAGTCTTGAAAGATTAAATGGTGACTGTGATAAAAAATAAATTGGACAAACTAAAAAAGACGCATAATTATCATATTCTGCTCAGACCCATTGGAGCCATTCAGTAGTGTCACTCTCTACCCTGAGCACAGTCTTAAGAGGGTCTTCATTTCTGGGCTCTAGGGCCAGCTCTACTTTGTAATCTGCCTGGCACCCAAATGAAGAGCTCTCATTTGAGTAAGAGCACATTTATGAGTTGGCCAGACTTGGGGCAGCACAGGTGAGGAGAGGGAGGCCTTCCTTCAGAGCTCGCACCGGCCATGGGGAGGGGCCAGGTGCTGTTCTGCAGTCATCCTGACATCTTCTTTGCTGAACATTACATGTATCATTTATTTTTCTGTTCTTTCTCTTGCTGGTAGAGTCTAATTTCTTTCTGGCCCTCCTTTCCTCTCCCCTTGATCCTCCTGGCTCATCTTGCCCAGCGCTGGGATTACAAGCATGCAGCACCATGCTGGAGCTCTGTGGCTGACTCAGCATGCCTGGGGGTGAGGCCGGCACAGCATGTGGTGCCGGAGATTGAGCCCCAGTCACGGTGCTCGCCTAGGCCGGTGCTTAGCCTGATGAGCTATCTTGCTGGCCTTTCTCTAGTTTTTCTTATGGATCCTCCTGCTCATGCCTTTCCATGCCATCAACACCCTTACAGCTCTGCATCACTTTCCCTGTGCTGTTTCCCTGCTAGGTTCAGGGTGCTAATTTGAGGAGTCATTGACCGACCAATCTCAGCTCCAAACACAAATGATGTCTCTGCAAATAACTAAAAGATGACTCAGTCCACTAATGATCAACTAAGTGCTTACAAACAAAATATAAATCATATGTTACTGTGAAGCCCACTGCAGTGGTGCCATACCTGTAACCCCAGTGTACTGAGAGGCTGAGAGTGGAGGGCCTAAGTTCAAGGCCCCTGGGGCAACTCAGGGACAGAAGAACTTGCCTCAAAATCAAAACAAGTAAAGAAAACGTAAATAAATAGGCTAGGGATGTAGTCCAGTGGGTTTAATATCCAGTACTGAAATAAATCTATTCATATAATTTGACAGCTCTATTGGTTCCTTTTTTAGTATTCTTGTAGAATACTAAATATTAAAATGGAAGGCCATAAATGTGCATTGAACATTTTAATAGAATTTTCCCTCAATTGCATAAGTAACTTTCAAAATTTTAACTTATCAATTTTAATATTAATTTAGTGAAGTAGGATAGCAAGAAATGTTTTTCAATGAATATATTATTTTAAGATAATTTTACCCAGCAAAGCTAAATAATGAATGTGGAATATAATCATTTATATTATCATCTGAATATATATTCACACCATTTAAGCAAAATATTGCTGTTTTCAGAAAAAGTTAAAAATATTTCATGAAGTATACTTTGTTTTTTTGTAGCTCAGAAAATTTTCACTTTTTAAAAAATTTACACCATCATATTTCATTTCTAAATTCACGAGTTCATACCTTATTTCATACATTCTTTTTAAAAAATATTCAACTGCAAAAAATGAATTATAGTTTATGATACATAGATTCAAATCCATTTTATATAAATTGTCCTCATTGAAAATGATGGAGAATATTTTGTGTTGCCTATTCAGTATTTTTCAAGCACTCCATACCACATTTAAAGAGCTGAGTTTCCCAAGAAATTCTGATCATTTCTCCACCTCCACAGCTTTCAGGCCAGTAGCGTTCACCTAAATCTTCTGTCTCCCTCTTTCCTACAGATAGCTGTAGCTGATTGCAGATTTTGTGATCACATGTTTATAAATATATGTGTATTATATATAGTGATTGGTGCCCTGGTTAATGAACTCAGTTCTGTCCACAGTCCTGGTCATCAACCAAACTGGATGTGAACTGAATCAAATTTTCCTGGAAGGTCAACAATGAATCTGACTATTGAATTTGATTTGATTCTCACCCAACTTTGCAGTGTGAAACAAATCAAGTTCATGGGGCCAAGGATATAGCTCAGTGGAAAAAAGCACCTGCTTCACAAGCTCAAGGTCCTGAGTTCGATCCCCTGGGCCCCCCCAAAAAAATCCTCAAGTTCGTGAACTGAGGCATATATACCTTAACTGCTCCTTGTTCAATTGCTGTGAATATCAAAAATTGAAAGATTACCCCAGTGTCCTGTCCCTCTGTCAAACAATTATAAGGTCAAGACCTGGATGACATAAATTACAGCAACCAGCCTAACATTTTTCCATATAAATGTCCATGAATACATAGTTAAATAAATTGTTTTTCCAAGTTAAGCCTAGTTTCTATGGCAAACCAAAACCATAAAATAATGTGGATTCATTTATTGCAAAGCATAGTGCTAATAAATGCAGTCCTGGAAATAAAAGACTTACTTGTTTTTAAGAAAATATATAACAATGTGCAGGTGAGATTGACATGAAAGAAGCATTTTCATTTAGTGCAACTGAAAGGGGAGAAGCAACAAAGCACAAGAAACTTAGGTGCACCGTGAAACTTCGATGTACCATGCTGTGCTAGCCTGCTAGGCCCCATCCCAGGACCCCAAATTTCTAGGCAAACGGTCTGTAAAGTCTCTTCTCCGTTATTATATGCTTTAGTCTTTACAATTTAATTGCAGACTTTACTTTGACAATGATCCACAAGGCAATTTGGGTGGTAGATCTTTTCATTATTTCAATAAAAAGATAACCGATTTGCTTAGCGTGACAGTAGGTAGTGGTAGAATTACTTTCAAGGAAAATAAAATATGTAAGATCCCTTTCTCCTATTGTGTGATCACAGTACTGTCAACAAAGCAACAACTGGAAATTATACTCAGTTCTTTCAAAAATAATTGAATCTAAGTTGTTAGCACGTACCAGAGGCATCTGGGCCCATTTGAACCATTGTTTTCAGGATCACCCTTTGCAAGGATGCATAATAGCTACCTGTATGGTCATGAAGAACAGTACCGGTATTGTACATCCTTTCTCCAAGTTGGAAATTTCTGACTTCTCAGACAGTGACTGATGATTGTGCAGGAATATTAGCCATGTCCAGCTACCAAATGCTTAGCACCAGCCAACAAATTTATGCATATTTTTAAATGCAATGAATAAATCATTGCTGAAACTTGTTTTTTCCTGTCTTCTGAAAAAAGTTTAGAGCATCAAATATTTTCACTTATACATTCTCTGTAATAATGTACAGCTGACCTGTCAACACACATTGTTAAGGTTAGTGTGCTGATTTATCTCACTGTAATGCAGTGCATGCCCAGCCAGGTATGCAACTGGAACATGCAGAGAGGCACAGAGGGGCAAGTGTGACAGCTGCTCAGCTCCATTGTCTCAGCCAAAATATTTCTGATGTACACTAGAGAATGCATGTCTGTTGGAGGATGACAGAACATGAACGCTGATGATAAACATAGAGGGAAATCTTTAAGGGGACCATGCGCACGTGCACCTCCCTCAGTGATTGCTTGCATGAGCTTCGTGCACTTTGACACATTGCACATCAAGACAAAATTAGATTTTATAAAATCCGTTATTGAAGAGAAACTAAAATGAAGTAAAAGTCATAGGATCATTTTGAAGAAATCTCAAAGTATCACCATGGATTGTGTTCTCCTACCTTAAAAGTTTCAAAGCATATTTTTTATACAGGAAGCTAGGTTGAAGGCAATAAATTCTACTTATAAACTGGCAGAGATAAGAGAAATGAAATACCTTCTCTTGGTACTGTCGCCGAGAAGAGTCCAGTGACTGGATCAGAGCTGTGGCGTGGCCGACAAACATGGCATAGCAGGTGGCACCCACGATCATGCTCAGCATGGTGATCCAGAGGTCAGACATGCTGACGGGGGCTTGGGCCCCATATCCAATGCACAGCATGTGGCTCATGGCTTTGAAGAGCGCGTAGGAATATTGCTGTCCCCATGAAACATTCTGGAGCATGGCAGAAAAAACAGAGCAGAAGATTAGAATACGAGGAAAAGAGAGGTGACTTGCACACTGAAGCACTACACAATGATACTGATGGAAGGAAATCCTTCCAGGACATCCTTCATTTGTGACCCTTTCTATGATTGCTAGTGGAATGACTGGATTTCTTCAAACCTCTTTTAGCATGACAAAGTAGCAACAGTGCACTGTTAGCGTGCGCATCCCGGTCAAAGTTAAGTTCATTGATTTCACATCTAGAATTCTTTTGCAGGCAGTGGGGTATGCCAGACACAATGCAAGAATGAATGCTGATTGGCTCGCTTTAATCATTCTGAAGTTTGAAGGAAGTCTTACCACTCTGTAGTAGTGAGAAAGCATTTCAAGCTGAGAAATGCAGTTGCTCAGTGTGAAGCGTATGGCCAAGGTATAGAATTTTTACATCAAATTTCCATTTTACAGATTTGAAAAGTAATAGATATGTGGAGTCCTTAATCAGTTTCTCGTTTGTGATGAAAAAACAAAACATATTCTGGAAATTCAGTCTAGTAAATGAAAAGATTGCCTTAAAGGCTTGCCTCAGGCAATATGTCTTAGAAATCAAATATTACAGCTCAAGTTGTGTGAATTTTGTTGACTTCTTATAAAATAATAAAGTAAAATGAAAAAGACAAAAGAACATCTTGGTGAACATTCCTTCAAAAAAGAAAGTTGAGTTCTGAGATTAGTTATAATTTCAGAGACCATTTCAAAATTTTATTCCAACTTCCATTCTACCAAAATAAATTTATTTTATTTTCCTTTTGATAAATTATAAATAAATTTAAAATTAATTTAGGTCATATTCTGTAGTCTAATACTTGCATAATTTATGAGAACAAGTACTAAAAAACAATGTAGGTCTATGGATTTAAAACTCAGGAAGAATGCTGTTAGAAATAATAAAATACAAACTTTTTTCTTTCAAATATCTTATTACTGATAAAAATGAGCTAACAGTAATGATGATTGTTTCAAGAGTTGAAAGCCAGAGGTTTCACGTGGGGGGCTGGGAACCAACTGACCAGGCTCTGCCACCTGTCACCTTGAGAGCCCAATAGGAGACATAACTGTTGATGGGAAATGAAGAAATTTATTTGCTGTGGCCATGCTAGGAAGAAGCAGCAGGGCCCGTGCTCTACATCCAGTCTTCAGAGCACTGGAAGAGCTTCAGGATTGCACAAGCGTTGTGGGGAGAAGAGTGGACAGCCAAGTGACCTCAGAGTCGGGCTGGCTAAATGGCCCCACTGCGGCCTACAAAAACAGCCTCTACCTCCCCACTAGCTGAGTAACAACAAAATTTACAAATTATAAACATATAACATTTTTGTGTCAGAATTACACATTATACAATAAATAATATATTATGTGAAATCTTAATTTATCATAATAAATTTGTGGTTTATTTTTCTGAAAATTGATTTCTTAGGTCATTAAAATGTATAAAATTAATAACTTCATTTTCAGTGATAAAATTGATAGGGACATCAGTTCCTTTTGGCTAACATTCGATCACAAGTAATTTTTAGTATTTTTAAATTTTGAGACAGATCTTTCGGTGGTTGCAACTGGTACTGGCAATGTTAAGGTGATTTATAGGCTATGACAACATTGGGATAAATTACTTTGAAACATATATTGTAGTACATTCAGAGCTGAGCTGATGGTTCTCGTAGGAATAAGTTCTCCATTAGGGTTCACTGCAGTAGAAATCAGACACATAAATGTCTGCATTTGATTTTTAATAGCACCCTTTAAATTTTGAGATTGTTGTAGAATCGATTACAAGTGCAAGCAATGCTAGCGAGATCTTGCAGTCCTCAGTGAGCCTCCCCAATGGCAGGATCAGTACATCAGTCCAGAAAGTTGAAATGGAAAAAACACACCAACCTCATTCATAGTTGAGCTATTTCAGCATACTCATTTGTAAGTTCTATGCAGTTTTATTACACAATGATCATTTGCATTGCTCTTGTATTGAATTTCATGCTTAATGTAAATGTATGCAATGATATGTTAATATTTTCTCTGACAATTTCCATAACCTGTAGAGGTTATGTAAGACATTAATGGTTTCATGGTTTGTTTATATTGAAAATGCCTGTTTATGAATTCTATTGTTCTTTCAATTATAAGAAAAATTTAATGCAAAAACTATCTTCCTTTGTAATAACTTGTTCATTTAAAGCGTCACAGTGAAAAATCATTATTTTCTACAAAATAAGATGATCCTCAGGGTGAATTGTTTTTCTTGTAGATTTTGTGTGTGTGTGTTGTTGCAGTACATTTTAAAGTGAGCATGGCTAACAGAAAACTTCCAGTTCAGCATTGTTTAGTGCAGTCTGCATGTAAGTGCCGCTACTTTATGATGATTTATTGATCAGTGTTACACCTGAGTGCTGCAGGCACTGTCACAGAACCTAGGCAAGAGGGGTGGTACTTGTGCAGCTGCTGACAGGATGGAATTCTGGGGGTATCTGGCTGACAGACTGGCCTCGTAAGGACTAGCACTGTTGGCTAGGGAGCCATGTCCCACCCCCACAGTCACTGCTGTCACAGTGTCTGAAGCTGTCTCTGCCACTTGCTAGCTTGGGTCTAGCCTTGATTTGGGGACACACAGAAAACCAGCTTTCTGAGTTAGATGCTGCCAACATAGCTGGTGGGGCTCCATGCTCTCTGCTGGGTCTGCAGGAGACAGCCCACCACTGCTGCCACTCGGCCAAGTTTCACATCTCTGTGGATTTCAACCAAAGCTCAGGCACAAAAATACAAAGAATTTTGAAACAGCAGTGATTGCCACAAAAGAGAAGAACACATTGTTTCTGAGAGTTGGGCCCTGAGAAAATGCAAGGTCACAGCCCCCTGAAGTTCCTCCTGCCTTTGTACCTAAAATGTCAAGGATCTTTTTTTAAAATGTAGTGAACAGGGGCCTAGGAGATGGCTCAGTGGAATAAGCGCTTCCCTGGCAAGCGCAAGGGCCTGAGTTCGATCCCCGGTTCCGCAAAAATAAAATGTAGTGAACAAATATGGACCCTTTGCTCATTGAACTCATGGTATTTTCCAAAATAAGCTTCTAGTCTTAAAAGAATACAATGTTACAATTTTTTAAAGCAAAAACTCCTTAGTTCCTCCCATCTATCTTTTATTTTGCTATTTATTTATACTTTGGGTATTTCACATAAGAGAAACCATGATTTCAGTTCATGCATCTGACTTATGGAGAAAGGAGCAAGAAATGAAAGGAAGTAGGAAAGATTTTCAAAAAGTAAGAGATTGAAGAAAACATGGACATGGAGCTTTTGGAAATAGGCAGCAGAACAGGAGACGGTGGAAACAGAGGGTTCGCAGGAGGAAGAGCCAGGAGAATGGAGAGGCATTGAATGAGTTTAAGAACTCACCACAGTAAATGTAATAAGTATGTACTGTAAACATACACCACCTGTCTGTCTGTCTGTCTAGCTATCTAATGCCAAAATTCATATTCTTTGAACACTGAAGCTACTGCTGACAAAAAAATTCCTAGACCTCAAAAACTTAAGATTTGTGAAGGATATATGTTATAATTCATTATGAAACAGACATGTGCTGCTCTAATAAATCACCTATACACATATGAGAGGGGATGTGTTTCACTGATCATATTCCAAAGTAAAACTGGATAGGCTTGGGTAAGGGGCACTGC
The DNA here is from genome assembly GCA_002564285.1 of Tympanoctomys barrerae. Classification (NCBI taxonomy): domain Eukaryota; kingdom Metazoa; phylum Chordata; class Mammalia; order Rodentia; family Octodontidae; genus Tympanoctomys; species Tympanoctomys barrerae. The sequence goes on along the minus strand of NDGN011551906.1, from coordinate 9,255 downwards.
CTGCAATCCCAGCAGCTTGGGAGCTGGATCAGGGAGATCAGGGATTCGAGTCCAACCTGGACAACACAGTGGGACCCTCTGTCATATTAAAACATGGGCTTAGGATAGCTTAGTGAGAAGGTCTTGGGTTTTAAATTGTTGTTGTTGTTGAATAAAAGAATAAATTTTAATGATGGTATATAATTGAATGCAAGATTTACCCCCTCAACACAACTATCCATCTATCTATCTATCTATCTATCTATCTATCTATCTATCTATCTAACTAGACTGTTGAGCTATCATGCTGACCCTTGTTCTTTTTATTTCTACCTTCTATCTTTCCCTCCTCTCTTCTTCACCAGGACCTGAAAGTTCACATAATCTTCCTTGTTCCCAGTCTTGATACTATTCTCTTCCTCTTCAATTTCTGTTTTTCCCCCTAATCCTTTTATAATTGTTTCCCATGAGGGTAAAATTGCCATTTTCAGGGCATATTTATTTTATTCATTTTTATGGTTTGTTGCACCTTTTGTTGTATAACCACATATCTGGTTCATGTGGTTAAAGTTGGCAAGTTAATGGTTAGCAAAGCTTGTCATTTTCTAAGCTGTGTTTGATGCTATTGCAATCACTTATTGTACTACTTTATCCAAGGTGATATAATTGTGCTACTCAGTTCTTCTTCCTGAAAATCAAGACTGAGATTGCCTAAGGATGATAAATGATATTATCAGATGATGCCAAAGAACCAACGACTGGGCCAAACATGTAGAAACTTCTCATTCCCAATAAATTGAAGAGGTAGGATCTTGGAAGACTCAAAACCAAAAATCTAACTACACCTGGAAGACATCTCTGAGAAGTAGTTATTTTTCCAAGGGTTCTCAATACTAGCATTAAAGCTACCTGCAATAAGCAATTTATAAGCATAAACCCATGAAATAAATTTTTAAAAGCATTAAATGAAAAAACATGGAAAAAGATGCTGCTCCAAATGTCCAAATTTCTTAATGCAAATCCAGGAGGCAATGAGGTGGAACAATTCAGAAGTCATCCATCTATGGACAGGAGATGCAGCTCAGTGGCACAGGCACTGCCTAGGAAGGGCAAGTCTTCAGTTTGATTCCCTGTACAAAAAAGCCACCTTCTGGACTCCCTAAAGTGGTACCAGCAAAAATAACCAAGAATATGAATGAGGATCAAGAAAATAATCAAATCTGAGATAATTTCTCAGAAAACTATGGAGATAGAGGCCATAATGGAGGTCATGCTTAGGGATTCTAGACAAGACACAGACAAAAAGTAGAGATGTTTAGAAAATGATGAAAACTATGTATTTCCAATATAAGTAAGAAATGGAATTCATGAGGAAGTTTCAAGCAAATACTCAGGGAATTAAAATTCTATTGATATATACACAAAATCAGCTAATGTGAGAACATAATATCAGATATAGAATATAGGTTATTGATCATGAAAAGAAAAGTTTCTTAAAACTAGCTAGGGCCCACAATAGAACCCAACTGAGCAGTTGCTAGATAATGCGAAGAAAAGTATTGATCACACCTAATGAAAAAAGCAGAAGACAGTGCAAGTCACATTAAAAATTGTTCATAGAAGTAGTGGTAGAACATTTTTTTAAGGATGGAGAATTTGACATACAGTTAGGTGAAGCATATAAAACTCTAATTATCCATGATCAAAAAAGTTATACCAAGGCATGTAATACTCAAAATTCCACCAATGCAACACAAGAATAGAACACAAACCTTGAAGTCAAGGAGAGCATGGAGTGAAATATTTCAAGTTTTAAAAGAAAAAAAACCTGAAGCCCAGATTGATGTGCCCACAGAAAGATCTTTCAAAATTGACATATAAATGAAATAGTTCCATGATAAGTAACACCTGAAGAAATTCAGGATACCCAAAAAAGTTATCCAAAATGTTATGTGGACATTCTGCGAGGAGGTAACAAGGACTACAACTTCATGAAACTCAACAGAAAGCAACACCAGGCAAGGCAAACAAGTAAATGGGGCAAGAAAGAACATCAACAACCACAAAACATCACAAGGATAAGTCAGTATTTGCCAGTTATAACGAAGAATATGCAGTGGTCTCAATTCACCAATCAAACAAGCAGACTTTGAGAATGGAACAAGAAACCATATCCAACAATATGTTGCATAAAAGGACACATTTAATTTAAAAGGAAATTATTAGACTGAAAGTCAAAGAGTAGAAAGCAGTAGTCCATGTGACAGAAACATGAAAATATCAGGGGTAGCCATTCTATTTTCAAACAGTGTCCATTTCAAGCCAAGATTTATTAAGAGAGACAAAGAAGATCACTACATCTTTGTGAAAGGAGCAATCCAGGAGGAAGAAATAACAATCTTAAACATATATGCATCTAATATCAGAGCACCCAACTATATAGTGCAAATATTGGCCAACATGATACACAATTCTAGTTGGGGACAAATACCCACTGTCAAAAACACAGATCAACTAGACAAAAAATAATAAAACTCAGAATTAAACTAAAATTTGGATGTCTACAGAATGTCCCACTTCACATCTGAATACTCATCTCAAGTGCACATGAGATGTTTTCCAAAATAGACCACATGGTAGAATATAAAATATACTTAATATAAGACAAAGAAATTGAAACAATGCCATCTACATGATCACATCATAAGCAATGAAACTGGAAATCAATGGCATGATAACTCAGAAAAACTATGTAAACAAATAAAAATTAAAAACACTCTCCTGGGGCAGGGGAGATAGCTCAGTAGAATAAGCACTTGCCTGGCAAGCACAAGGGCCTGAGTTC
>NDGN011551899.1:2374-13328 GCA_002564285.1 Tympanoctomys barrerae | reverse complement strand
TAGCTGATCTTCAGCCGCAGCTAAGAATTGACAAAGCCGTGGCTTTTCAGAACCCACAAACTCGTGAGTGCATTTCTAGGGTACCTGCCCTTTGAGAAGGTTATTATATAGAGAAAATTGTCGTTAAAGTGTTTTCCTACCTGAGTTTGAAAATAACCTTTTCCAGAAATTTGGTCAGTTACTTCAGCTTGATTGTTCATTTATTTGTGTATTTATTTTAATACCAGAAATTGAAGTGCTTGTGCCCCTGAGCTATATCCCAGCACTGTTCTTTTATGTCTAAGTATTTTTTTTGTTATCTTTCGTATTTCATGGTAATAAATTGGTTATAGCATCCTAGATGCTTTTTCCTGTTTTCCTCTTTTTTTAAAGCAATAATTGTTTTGCTTACACCAAACGCAGCAATAGTTTGTTTTTTACTGCCTTTGTTATTACTTACTATTATATATTTCTGTTGTTTAATCAGCTCCCATTAACTGAGTTTCCAGAACTCTGTAAACAAGCACTGCTAACTCTTAGAAGTTGCACATCTTCCGGTGAGAGCAGAAAGGGTAGGAGGACGTGCTGTAGGAATCCAGCCTGCCATGTGCTTTCCGGAGAAGGCAGGCCTGCTGGCCAAGTGTCGGGTGCCCGGAACCTGTAAGACTTCAGGCTTTACCCTTGCAGCTCGCCACCTCCCCTGAGGCCCTTGCTGCACTTCTGCTGTGCTGCCCCTGTGATACCCTCTCAACATGTGGAGGGACACAGAGACATTGTATCTGTATCTGTGAAAGCGCAGTGCCTGCCAAAGGGAAGCTGCCCCACTGGTGAGCACCTGCAGGAAATACAGCTACAGTGAAGGCGCCAAGGGCAACTCGGAGCTGGGTCCCAGGGAGGCGCGGCCCCGGCCAGTGCTGCTGCCTGCCCCATAAGCTAGTAATGGCATCCAGGACTGACACTTCCATAGCTCCCTGTGTCCTGAAAATGCTCTCGTTACCTAGAGAGAGTGTGAGGTAAGTAAAATTCAGATTAAGCTGGGTTGGCAGCGCAGCCCTGCAATCCCAGCCCTCAGGAGACTGAGACTAAGGCGGGAGGATCACCATAAGCTGAAGGCCAGTGTGGGCTACACAGTGCGCTCAAGATGAGCGTAAAACTTCATAGCAAGACCCTGTCTCAAAAAAAAAAAAAAGATTAAATGACTTGCTTGAGGTTACATGGCAAGGTGGTGGCAGAGCCAGAACTAGATTCAGACTCTGCAGCCTGGTCCTCACACTGTTGAGGTAAGGCCAGGTGGAAGTGTCCAGGCGGGTTTTGTCAAGGCGTATAAATAATCTCTTTTCCTTAGCACATTCGACTGGCAGCATTTTAGAAGTTACTAGAAGTAAATCCCATAAATTGAGAACTTGAGCCAGGAATTCAGGTGCAGCCTGGACCACGTAGTGAGTTCAAGACCAACCTGAACTGTATAGTCAGATCCTGTCTTAAAAACTGAAAAAGGGGGTTGGGGGGGAGGTAGCCCAGTAGCACAAGCGCATGCCTGGCAAGTGCAAGGTCCAGAGTTTGATTGCTAGTATCAAAGAAAAAAGTTCCTAAAGTGTTAATAAATATAAGTCCTAAAAAAATAAGTTGTCTTACCACTTGAACACCAAATTTGTGTAGGCAGACTTGTTACTCTCAGTTTCAAAACTATCGTTATAAAAAAATAAAATAAAATAAAACTATCATTATGGTCTTTACTTAAACTACAATTCAGTAATTATTTCTTTTCTTTTGAATAGGTGTGATTGAAAATTTGCATGCTGCTGCTTACCGGAATGCCTTGGCTAATTCCTTATATTGTCCTGACTATAGGATTGGCAAAGTGACATCAGAAGAGGTAACTGGTAAAACGAACTCATCTAAACAGTAAATTGAGGGCTGGCGAGATAACTCAGTAGAATAAGCACCTGCCTGGCAAGCACAGGGTCCTGAGTTCAATCCCCGGTACCAAAAAACTAAAACATTAAATTGAGTAGTCATCTACCATTCCAAGATGTTTACTGATTTTTCTTCCTCTAACTTTAAGAAATTCAACTTGCTTCATTTTTCCTATGAACTTCCTTTTTAACTAAAATTTTTAAGAAAAGTTCAAGCCGAGTGTGTGTGCGTGCCTGTGACGCAAAGGCTGAGCAGAACATCACTGCCAGTGCGAAGCCAGCCTAAGCTGCCTGGCAAAACTGTCTCAAGCGAAACAAAACAGAAAGTTTTGATAAAAAGAGATACGCACAACCACAAAATCTCACCTATAGGTAGTGTATCTTTTGTATGCCCTTTTCTGAATATGTGTGTCTTTTTAATAAGAACTATTTTTTTGCAAGTGCACCTGCCACACTGCGTGGTGCAGAGTTATCGCACATCAAGCGCTGGGGTGCTGCAGAACGGACCCAAAGCAGGAAACACTGCATGTTAGATTGCTGGTGTAGATTCGTGCATGTAGTCTTAGCTGCTGCCTACTTCTGCTATCCACACACACCCCCAAAAAGTTTTATCAAGTGACATTAAGAAGAAAATTAACTTTCTCCTTGGGGGCCTGCAGAAACCACAGGGAGCAGGTGGGATGGCAGAGGGCAAGGTGCGCGGTGCGGCAGGGCTCTTCGCCAAGCAGATGCAGACGTTCAGCAGGGGCCAGGAGAAGGTATTGCGAAAGTTGGGGAAAACTGTAGAAACCAGAGATGAACAATTGAGCAAAGTGCTGGTGACGTCTGCCAACAACAGCCAGGAGGCCATGAGCTGTACCAGGACTTGGTGAACTTCCTTGGTGCAGTCAGAGCGATGCACAAAAGTTCCAGGAGAGTGTCAGGAGATCTGCAGCAGCGAGTGGGATGGGCACGAGGAGCTGAAGCCCTCATGGGGAGTAATGAGCTCCTTTGGGAAGACTGAAGAGAAATTGGCTGACCAGGCTTTGAGGACCATGAGAAACTGTGGCTCAGTTCAGCGAGATGGAGTGAATCGCCAAGCAGAGTTGGAAGCTTGTGGACTGTCGCAGTGCCCGACATCACCTGGAGGCAGTGCCGAATGCTAAGAAGAAAGGTGCAGCCAAGTCCGCCAGGCAGAGGAAGGGTTCAGCAAAGCCCAGCTTGTATTTGTAGATCTGAACTGGGAGCTGTGGAGGAACTGCCTGTTCTTTGTAACAGTCATATTGGCTGTTATGTGACCGTCTTCCAAAATATTTCCTTTTTTATTTTATTTATTTATTTATTGGTAGAACCAGGGATTGAAATCAGGCCCTTGCGCTTGCCAAGCAAGCGCTTATTCTACTGAGCTATCTCCCCAGTCCCTATAAGTCTTTTTTATTTTATTTTATTATTATTTTTTTTAATATTTCCAACTTGAAAGATATTTTCTACAGAGAGATGAGCAAGCTCAACCATAGTCTCTACGAGGTGATGAGTAAACTGGAGTAAAGCATTCCCACAAAGTCTTTGTGATGAAGGGAATGCAAAGCAGTGGCAGGCGTTCTTTAGTCCTCTTCCCCAGTTCAAACATCAACCAGCTCCAGCTCTGGCCCCTCACCTACCAGTCCCTCTGAACTTTCCCTGATGAGTGAGAGTGAAGCAACTGAGAAGAGCTGACACCTGATGCAGCCGAGAGAGAAGGCCATTCTGAGATTCAAGAAGAGTATTTAAAAGATGAGGGAATGGAAGAGGGTGGGTCTGAAGCAAGCTCCTCCCAGGAGGAAGAGCCCCAGCCTGCAGTGGCCCAGCCCTCTCCCACCACTGAGGCTAACAAGTCCCAGGAGGAAGCTCTCCCTTGCTCCCCAGCTCTTTCACCAGGGAGCTCTGACCCCTTCGGAGCAGACTTCCTCCCTCCCAGAAGTAACCCTCCGAGCCCGAGCCTCAGACGAAGGATCTGTGCAGAGGACCTCAGTGCCCTCTAGTAGGCCTCCCAGAGCCCCTCCAAGCCCCAGGGTCCTCTTGGAGACTGGGACTCTCAAGTCCTGGGGCCTCCTTAGAGGCAAGTCCTGATCCAGAGCCACTGGAGAAGCCACTGCAGTCTCCTGAGGCCAGAGAAAAGCAAGACACCCCTGAACAGAACCCAGAAGAATTTTGCACTTCCTCCAACTTGCATGCTTCTCAGGGTTTTGCAGAGCCTGGAGATTGGAAGAAAATGGAAGAAGAAGAGAACAGTAAACTTATCTCAGCTGACTCTCCTGAGAGCCACGGTGATCAGCTTCATGTCTCTGTGGTCCTGGGACAAAACGGTGTAACACCTGAGCCTCCAGAAGAGGTTTCCACAAATCAGAATGTAGAACTCTGAAGAGGAACTGACAAGACCGCCTCTGCACACATCTACCCAGAGAAGCTTCCCAGCCGGAGGGGATAGGCGCAAGGGCACGGAGCCAGCATCCCCGCCTGGCTTCTCGGGGTGCAAGTGCTGGTAGTCCCTAAAGATGTGGCGTGAATGGTGGCTGAGGAGCAGTCTTACGGGACGGGTGGAGGGAGGCAGGCTTGGAGAGAAGGATTAGACTCGGAATATTTTAATTCAGGTTTCAGTATCAGAGAAATGAGACTTTGTACACTAAAATGCCTCGTAAGGACTATAAAAAACAAAGGTACCTATAGACACAAACACTTGTCCACAGAGACACAGAGCCACACGTACTCAGAAGATTGTGGACAGATGTTTGACTTATCACTCGCTCTGCAAGGCTGGGAGGCTAAAGAACAGATGGTATTGTTAAGTATGGTTTTGACTAAAAAAAGAAAATTAATATTCCCAACACATTAAAAATTAAACTTTTAATCCCATTTCATTACTGGCTAGCTGCTACCAAAAACCAAGCTATATCCCTTTCTCATTTGACTTGCCAATCAGTTAAACGCCTTCCACTCCTAAAGGTCCTCTTACTCGGAATGATTAATCATATGATCCAGCTTGAACTGGCAACATTCTTCCTAAGACTGGTCTATAATGAGTTTTAAAAGTTTTCAGAAATCAATTTCATCTTTGCAAGGAATGGTTGTTGAGGTAGCCAAAAATAATGCTTAGCAAAAACCTTTATCAGCAAGGCTATTATAGCTTCGATTTTTAATAGTAAAAAAACAAGTTAATGTCCAACATTAGATAAGTAAAGTAACTTATTCAATACCTGTAGCGCTGGGTGGTGACCACCCTAAAACCCTAGCCCCCAAGATGCTGAGGCAGGACTATCATGAGGTCAAGGCGCCTGTGCTGCACGGTGAGTTCAGAACCAGTCTGAAGTACTTCATGAGACTGTCACAACAGAAAACCCGTAGAAGCCAGACTGGTCAGCCATTCTCCGGTATTACTGATAATGTAAGATTTCTACAGGGTATTGTCAAGGAAAGTGCTGCACTGCCTGCCGAGGGCCCTTCATTTGTTTTTCTGTGGCTGAGCGTTGAGCCCAGGGCCTTGGCACTGAACTGCATTGCCACCTGGTTTTTAAATTTATTTTGAGACAAGGTTTCACTAAGTTGCTGAGCCTGTTGCATCAGCCTCCCAGTTTTGGGTGATCCTGTGTATACCACCATGCCTACCTGGAAAGCCCCCAATTTTAAGAAAGTGTCAGGCACAAATACCAAGTTTTAACCATGATAAGCTGATTCTTTCAAAGTTACTAGTTTTTTTCAATGTGTCCCCAAACTAAAGGAAATTGTAAAGAAATTGGTAATGGACCCTTCAGGCCTCAGTATAAAGAACCACCCGTAGAACAAAAGCCTGACTCTCCAGAGGCTCTCCACGAGAGCTGCCGTGCAGAGCCGGGCGTGGTGGGGCGCACCTTGATCCCAGCCCTGGGAGGCTGAGGGCCCCAAGAGTTCCAGGCCCCCCTGGGCTCTGTAGTGAGTTCCAGGCCAACGAATTGCATAGCGAGACACTAGCTCAAAAACAAGATAAGTGCCGTTCATTTTAGAGCATAACTTCTGATACATTGATTAAAAGTTCAAAGTTTATTTCATTACTTCAGTCCGATTGTCCTGGCCTGTCGTTTTCCTTCCCCAGGGCACTTTTCTATAAATGAATGCACTTAATGCCACGGACAGGGGGTCTGCTTGTGTGCTACAGATGTCTGGAGTGGAATGTTTATAGTACATGTAGTAAGTACGCAGCGTGTGTCACTTTGTTTCTAAAAATGGGTTTTTTCTTAGCTCCAAGAACCACGTTTCTGGGCCTAGATGGAGTAGTCATATTTTTGAGAATATGTTTCAGCTGTTTCTGTATATTAAGCCTAAGGTAATAGGATAAACCATGGTTGGCTTCAGAGATAGGCAAGAAGGGCACATAGTGTTAACAACTTTACTAGACCTGCCATAGGCTGTTTGTAGTTTAAATACATAACTGGACAAAGACAAATCTCATTTGCTACTTGAACCACATAATAATAAAAATCATAAGTTCATTCCCATTTTTAAAAGTTCAATTAACATAATTTTTTTTTATGTATATATGTAGTACAAGGTCTACAGGGTGTCACTGCACAGGTCAGACTCAGGGTGATCCTCCTGGTTTCAGCCTCCCAAGTGCTGGGATTACAGGCTTGTGCCACCACGCCCAGTCTCAATCCTCATCTCTGCGCCCCATGCCACAGCATGGGGATTGAACCCTGGTCCCCTAGGGCTAACCTAAGCAGGCACTTTAGTCGGCTGAGCTATCTGGCCGGCCCTGAGTTAACATATCATTTTAATTCCTTTTTTAACTAATGCCTTCATAAAGGTGTGATTCACATGCTGCACGTACTATTTTAAAAAAGTATTTTCATTGTTTTCATTGTTCAGTGTTGTATACCCATGACTATGATTAAGTTCTTTTTTATAATAAAATTGAAGAGTAATTCAGCACTAATTAGTCCCTGATTTTTCAATATAGCAGCATTGAAGCTTGGATAATTTTCTGTCAAACTGCTTTTGTCTTCTTTGGATTTTTTTTTCCTTTTTATTTCTGTCTTTTACAGCTTTTTCTGTTTATACCAATGTAACCTGAGAACTTTCTTAATTTCCTCAGTTGCACTACTTTGTGCAGAACCACTTCACGAGTGCAAGAATGGCTCTGGTTGGACTGGGTAAGCTGGGAACTGCGTGTGGTGGGGGCTTCCGTAGACGCGGCCTTGAACTGAGGTGCCGTTAGCAAAGGCTTGAACAGAATTGGAACGCTTCCGTTTGACTTGTTCTGTTTGGGAAAGTGGAAGCCAGTGTTTCACTGTGAGTTGCTTTATGTTCTTTCCTGTATTTGCATAACTGTGGCAAGAGTGAATTTCTTTAAGCAAAGCGTTTGTATAACCTGCCTTTAAAAAAGTGCAGTTTAATTTTTTAAAAAATGGCAAAAGAGCCTAAGCAGACAGTTTATGCAGAAGTATATGTATATGTGTCCACTTCTTTTAAAAGATATTTAGCCTCACTAATAATTTTAATGGTAAGATTGGCAAAAATTAGGACTGGTAGTGTCAAAATTGTTGGTGGGGGATAGGGATGCAACTACTCAGCAGCGCAGCGCCTGCCTAGCACATGCAGAGTCCTGAGTTCAATTACTGGCACCCCCCCAAAAAGAAATTATTGGTGTGACAGGTGTGGTGGCACATGCCTATAATCTTAGCAGTAGGGAAACTGAGGCAGGAGGAAGCTAGTGTATTCTGGGGGGAAATAGATTTATGAATATATATATGTATAAATTTATAAATTCTGAATGTTTATACTTATAGGTCCAGAAACTTTTGAGAATGTATTCTGCAGAATCACTTGGTCAGGCTTAGAGAATATGTGCCTGAGAATATCACTGCAGCATCGGATGGCTTGCGGCTTAGGTCCAGTACCTGATGCCAGAGTTAAAGGGGGAGAGGTTTATCTCCCTGGCAGCTTGTAGAGGTGTCCGGCCGTAATTAGCTGGCTCCAGGGCAGCGCTGCACAGCAGAGGAGCAAGCACGGCACCCTGGCAGCTTTTTCCGCCCCTCTTACACTATCGTGGCTCCCAGGCTTAGGGCCGCAGCAACCAGTGAGTGGATTGATCCCAGCATCGCACACTCCAGCTTCGGCCCCCTCTGAAAAAGCACCACCTGTGGCCGCTTGAGGCTTTGGGGCACCTAGGCGCAGCTTGGAGTAGATCGAAGTATAACTCACCTGCCATGAGTTTAACACAGCACCCGGGGTGCTGCCCGGCAGCGCTCTGCAGTGAGCCAGGTCAGGCCCCAGACAGCTGTGTGTGGTCTTCAGTCGGTTTCCGACCGTGTCCCGCCCCTGCAGAAACCCACCCACCGGCAGTTACGCTGTCTCTCCTGCCTCTTACCCATTCACCTTTTCTCGAAAGATCTCACTGATTTAAATACTTTATATAAATGGTCATATCACAGGTGGATTTTATAGCAGGCTTCTTTAAGCACGTTTCAGGGTCCTACGTATTCTCTTAGGTGCCCATTCATGGCTGAAAAATAACTCCATTACCACATTTGCCTATCTGTGTTGACATTTGCATAGTCACCCTCTAAGGATATTTGAGGGGTTTTTGGTTGGTAGGTAGGTTTGGATTGGTTCAGTTTGTTTGTTTTGTTTTTGGTTGGTAGGTAGGTTTGGACTGGTTCAGTTTGTTTTGGGCTTTTATCTTTTGGCTTTTTGAGATAGAGACTGATGTAGTCTAGACTGGCCTTGGTCATAGCCCCGGGGACTCGCTCCAATCCTCTTGCAGCAGCTTCTCGTGTGGGGGCCTGGGCCGGCGTGCCCAGTGCAAGTGGTTTTGAATGTGGACATCATGTGCTAGTTTTTCTTGGGATACCTGGTTTCAGTTCTTTTGAGGATTGCCAGGACATGGTACCTATGTAACAGCTGAGGAAATGCCAGATTATTTTCCAGATTATACACCATGTTACATGTGTGTCCAGTTTTTCTACATCTTCACGAAAGCCTGTTACTGTCAACTGCCTTTCTGTCTTAATGGGTATGAAGTGGTCATTGTGGGTTCAATTTCATTTGCCTTAATGACCAGTGACAGTCATTTTTTCATTTTCTTTCTGGATATCTGATTAACTTCTTGGAGAAATGTTTGTTCATGGTCTCAGCCTATATTTTAATTAAGCTATTGGGGTTTCATGTTGCTAGGGCATCTGCTAGGCAAATGCTCTGCATTTGTTTTTTACTCCTGAGTTCTTTATATATATTCTAGATAATAACCCTTATCACACACACGATTTATGGATATTTTTTCCCATCTTTTTCTACCTTCTTGGTAGTGTTCTTTGATGGTCAGTGCACTATTATTTACTGTTGGAACGTGTTCTTGTCCATCAAGAAGGGATGGATTATGTAAATGATGGCATATCCATAAGGATTTTTTTTCTTTTTAAATTTTTTTTCCAGTACAAGGATTGAACATAGGATCTTCACACTGGGCTGTCTTCCCGGGTCTCAATAAGTTGTCCAGGCTGGGCTCAAACTTGAGATCCCAGAGTGCTGGGGTTCTAGGCAGGCAGTCCCATAGCTGGCTGAATGGAATTCCTCAACCCATGAAATGTTTGAGTTTGCACCAGTCAGGTACAAATTGTGAAAGATAATTTAGAAGTACTAGTAGAATGATATCTTTTTTTTTAGACAGTGTCTCACTACGTAGTTCCAGTTGGCCTTGACCCCACTGTGGAGTCCAGGCTGGCCTCACGCTCATGGCACTGCTTCTGCCTCCGCCTCCCGAGTGCCGGGATTACAGGATGTGCGCTACCCTTGGCTCTCATTTTAGAATAAGAGCTGGGAGTATGTCTCAGTGGTGGGGCGTGAACTTGGGGGCTTGAGGCTCTGAATTCAGTCTCTGGCACCAAAAGAAGAAGAAAGAGGAGTGATACTATCTGTACATCTTTAAATTAAATATGATAGTTTAGTGTTATAAACTGTGAATTGGGGGCCAGCGAGATGGTCAGTAGAATAAGCGCTTCCCTAGCAAGCACAAGGGCCTGATTTCAATCCCCGGTTCTGCCAAAAAAGTAAACAGACTGTAAATTGATAGGGAATGACATGATGAGAAGACCTTTTTAGTAGTACATGTTTAATAACTTCTAGAAATTCTGGTTCCAACTTTTTTTTCTGTTCCAACAGGTGTGAGTCATCCTGTTCTCAAGCAAGTAGCTGAGCAGTTTCTCAACATGAGGGGTGGACTTGGTTTGTCTGGCACAAAGGCCAAATACCGCGGAGGTGAGCAGGCTGTGGTGTCATGCTTGGATTATAGGGAGGGTGTTTCCCGGCTGGAGTAGCACTTTGGAGTGAATAGGCTGTCGTTTAGCACTGTCTTGCTCCCCAGCAGGTGGCAAGTAGGTGGGGTAGGGTGGCCTTGGGAAGGGGCAGGGCCACAGGAGCTTCCTTGTGTGGGTGAGTCCTGGGAAGGACTGCAGCATAACGTGAATAGTGGCCAAACTGTTGTCCTCCTCGTCCTCTGCCTGTGTGGCCCCAGGTGAAATCCGAGAACAGAATGGAGACAGCCTCGTCCACGCCGCTGTTGTGGCAGAAGGTGCTGCGGTGGGAAGTGCAGAAGCCAGCGCGTACAGTGTGCTCCAGCATGTCCTGGGCGCGGGGCCCCACGTCAAGAGGGGCAGCAAGGCCACCAGCCTCCTTTACCAGGCGGTTGCTAAAGGGTCCCACCAGCCGTTTGATGTGAGTCCAAGAACTTGGTATCTCCTCCTGCTTTCAGAGGCTTAGAATTTATGGTGTGACCCTGATCATCAGCTCTCAATCTGCTTGTCAAAGATTAAGGGAAGCACAAAAAATTCATACAGTTGAAGAGTGCCGGTCTTACCTCGGTAGTGGCTCTATCGGCTGTTCTAGCCAGGCGCAGTGGCACATCCCTGTAATCCCAGCACTCAGGAGGCTGAGAGAGGACGATCACCATGAGTTGGAGCCCAGCCTGGAGTACATATAAAGACCCTGACTTGAAACCAAAAAACTCGGGACTGGGGAGATGGCTCAGTGGAATAAGCGCTTCCCTGGCAAGTGCAAGGACCTGAGTTCAATCC
>NDGN011551898.1:6160-16896 GCA_002564285.1 Tympanoctomys barrerae | reverse complement strand
TTCCTTCCTTCATTTTGAGTGTCGGGTATTTGTCCTAGCAATGAGTAAAAAGTAACTAAGACAGGTACTCAGCCATGCAGCCGGAAGGAGCAAAGATGGGAGGAGATTATAAAAGCTATCCTTTTATAGGCCTTGCCTGTAGTGACCGATCTCCAACAGGTCTTCACATTCAAACACCACAGTGAGACACTGAACTCATCAATGAAAGAATTCCTTAATGAAGACAGGCTCTTAGAAGCCAATCGACTTTCAAATTCTTGGGAGATGTAGGAGTGATTCAGATATAAAGCAAATACCTGGTCTACTGCTGGGAAGAAACAGGTCACTCATGGCTACACTGTTTCACCCTCACAGAAGTCTCATACCTGCATCCTGAGGATCCCTTCAACCCCACAGCATAAGGAGGGGGGCTGCAAATACTGAGCTGGCCCAGGCCGGGCTCTGACCGTGGTAACATTGCCCCTCAGGACAGGATGCTTAGGTCCTGCCAGATGTCCTTACCCCAATCAAAAATGTGTACAATTGACATCTGACACAGGAACAAAGATTAATCACCTGATCCACTAGGCCCAGCTCCTGCTCCAGCTCGTTCTACCCACTTCCAACCAGAAGCTGGGCATCCTGCCTCACTCCACATTGGGCCATCAGGGGATGCTTAATCGCATTTTGCGGGCTGATGGCATCACAGCGCCGACCCACGCGGCTACAGTCAGTACAATTAATAGGGCAGGTAATGTGAAGCCGGTTTGGCAGTCTCTCAGAAACATATTGGGACCTTCTAACACGAATGCTTGAAAGAGGACTATGCTGACTGGTCAGCATCTACGAGAGAAACTCTTCTTCATAATACGAGACCGCTGCACTTTCTACCAAATGCGCCAAGAGAAGAAAAGCACAACCATGGCTCCTCGACTAGAGTCCGAATGAGACTTGAGCAAAACCTTTTCCAGACCAGGCCTCTCCCTGGACACTGACTTCAGCCAGCCTCTTGGATCACTGAATTGAAGCAGAATTGTCTGGAACTGTCAGAGTAAGGCAAGGGGTTCTGGCCTTAGCAGTTCATCAGAGCCTTGGTCTACTCATCAAGAATTTCCATTGGAAGAAGTGTTGGTGCTGGAAGCTTTAAGGAACTAAAATCAACATCCAAAACAATGCCAGATACTCTGGCATCACCTTCTCAGAAAAAAGTCTTCCTTTCTTTTCTTTGATTCTTCCGTGTGTGTGAGCCGTATGGAGCCATGTGTTTTCTTTGCTTAGCTTGTGTCCTACAAGCCAATCATCTTCAGACAAAAGCTTTATTAACTTTTTGGTGTATCCTATTAATCAATGATACACATCACAAGTAATGAACACAAAAACCTAAATGAGTCTTTCTCCAAACATTCCCTTCACAGACATTTTTAATTCATATGTACAACATTTATTCTGGAGCCAGGGAATATTTGTAAGTAAAAAAGCAACTATTTTCCCTTAGAGTCCTATGACAATCATAAATCATCTCCACAAAAAGAACAACTCACCAAATGATCAGTACATGAAACACCTGCTTTCTGGTATGCTGCAACTTGCTACAGCCAACAGTTATAATGCTGAGTATGGGTTTAAATCATAATACTTTCTTTCCTTACCAAAAAAAAAAAAAAAGATGTAAATATTTATCTTTACATGACAACTTATAGAAAAATATGAACTGTCTTTTTTTTTCCTGAACTTGAAAATGCCCTTATTCTAATTGAATATAGTAAAAACTGCATTGCAGTGACTGACATATAGCTCATTTTAAAAAGCTCTTTCTTTAACCCTATACTTCAATTGATCCACGTAGTTATTTCCGTAATAAACCCTAAGTATCTTAGGAGTTCTCTGTCAAAAAGGATAATTTCCATACAGTTAAAATTTCTTGAAGCTGAAATACATTACTCAATTTAATCCATTCATTTAAAGAAGTGTAAAAGAACATGTGATGGCATTTTAAGTTTACAACAGGTGCATAGGTTTTGTAGCTATTATCAACAGCTTGTCACAGTGTATGAACAAGAAACACACACATTAAGTACTATATTGGACCATACTCTATGAATTATTACCCAATTAACATAAAATTGCAGTTTATGTCACTGATACTGTAAAAGCACTTTGCCTCATTATATATATATATATATATATATATATATATCCCAATTTTGAATAACAGGCTTCTTGAAAAGTCCTGCATTCTGTAGTCAGTACCCTCATATTTGGCCTCAGGAACAAGGATCTAAAATAACATAAGCTTTATCCACAAACTCTTATCTCAGAGAATTTTGGCTATAGGTGTAGTTTATAGTGGCACTATGGCCCCCATATTGCTTCCTCCTTTTGTATCCATGTGTCTTTTCTCCTTTGCATACTTCCCACCCAACGTCTACTCTTTGCTTTCTTTTTTCTACAATTAGAAGCTGAACCTAATTATTATTAGAAGCTACCCTAATATGCTAAAACTGAAGAAATCTGTTTGAGTTACTATTATAGCACTGAGACAGAAATCCAATATCCACAATTTAAAGGAGGGGAGTTATTTTTGTTAGACTGGTAGAGGCTGCAGTCCATAAGTGCCTGCTGACCCCAAGGCAGGGTGGCTCCGCAGAGCAGCATGGTACACAGGCAGCATGCCAATGGAATGGCACTGAAAAGCAGGAAAGCAAGCAAGCAAGAAAAGCAGCAAGCTATCAAGGGAGGAGGAGTGATATAACTTTCTCAGTCACACCCACAGTGAACTATCTCTTCCCAATAGGCTTTCACTCCCAACATTATAGCCAGCCATAAACCCATCAGTGGGCTAATCCACCACCTCATCAAAGACTTGGTCACCTTCCAAAAGTCCCACCCATGAGCATATGATGCTTTGGTAGAACATCTAGACTTCAACCGTAACTTCCAGTTAAGCACAATGGAAGGTGGGGAGGTGCCTATATTAGAGAAAAATCACTTCATACATAAGATACATACTCCTGTACATGCACTTACATATATATTCATATTTCATTCTCTCATATTATAACACTAAAATATGCATATAGCCCTTTATTAATTGGTAATACAGCCTTTTCCATAACAGTCAACTACAAGTATCAAAGATCACACCTTGACAGAACAAAGAAGGCCAAAGGAGCTTTCCCAGGAATTTGTATGAAGGCAGTAGAGAGGGTCAGTGGCCAAACCACGGGTCTCAGAGCCCAAACTAGCCCATGAAGTTATGACAACTCTCTAGAGAGGACCTATGCTTTCCAAATAATATGAGCGGGTATGAGAAAAACAGCCTCCATTGCAGGCTCCGGGCTCCCTCCCTTCCTCCAACAAGAGAGCTGTCTAACTCCTCAGATTTCCCTCCACTTTTTAACACTGATTCTATTTTTCCTTCATTTACATCACTAATTCTTTGTATAAATTTACAAATTCCAGGCTAATATAATTTACTCTCACAAAATACAAAAGCAGGGTAGAAAACACTTTGGTACTAGACTATCACTGAAAAAAACAGAATTTTCACAAGTGGGTTTAGATTAGTTGTAAACAGAAATAGCTAACACTACAAACTTAGAAAATATTAGAATATAATCTTAATCTACTGAATTTCTTAGGAGACAACAGAAAATAGATTAGTAAAAAATGACACATTGAAACAAAGCAGGAGAAAAAGAAACCAGAATTATTATATGTATTAGAAACAGAGTGAGGGGACCCTGGTGTAGATAAGTGGCGAGCTGCAAAAAAAGAGCTTTTCTGAAAGGGCCATCTGAACACAGCAATGGGAGGGAAAACAAGGAGGGAAGGGCATCTCCTGGATCCGGGAAGGATCTGAATTGAGAACTGAAGCCCATGTTGAAGGAAGTGGGCTGGTGGAGCGCTCTCCCTAAGTTGGACTCACTGCACGAGATAAGCAGCTCAAACCTGCAGACACATGGTGACTGCTGGTGACACCAGTGGTCTCCACAGAGAGACACAGAAATGAAGGGGAAGAGCGGGTGCGAAGGGCTGCACCACTTGGGGGGAGCGCTGAGTGCTCAGTCTTCTCATCGTGTGGGAGAAAGTATTTTGGGGGAGCTATCTTGGAGAGCAGCCAGCTGAGTTCAGAACCCAGAGCAGCTGCTGGTCCACCTGCCGGCTCTCAGCTGGGTTCACACTTACAGAAGGAAGGTGCACGGTCTACTGCAGGCTGAATGGGTCTTCTCTCAGCTTCCACGGGCCAAATATGTTCTGAGGCTCAGGGGAAATGAAGGCGCAGGCGTGCTGCAATTACTTACTACCCACAATAAAGCTACCACTGTCTGGAACAAATCAGAATACATCTGGACTATGTCCTCACACAGTCCACCAGCGACAGCAGATACAAACCAGGAAGTGGACTTTATTTTCCTCTTTTTTTGTGTGTGTTCTTTTTCTTTATTGTTTTCTGTTTGATTTTTTCTATTTTATTGTCTGATCTTGTTTTTATATGACTGTGAATGTGGTTTTTAAATATCTTTGTGGTTGTTATTGGTTTTTTTTTTTTTATTTCTTCTTTCTCTCCTGTCTTCTGCACCAATCTCCCAAGTTAGCATGATTCCCCTGTGTTCTAACAAGCTTAACTTCTAATTTCTTTGTCTACTTTTACTTCTCTACATTTTTCCTAACTTCTTTTAAAGCTTAACTCCTGAAAGTAAAATTGATGTGTTAAGAAGTTAATATGCTGCATACCATTTTCTGGTTTGTTCTAGAATTTATATAAATACAAATCCAGTTCATATGGCTTCCGATGGCAGATCAGTGACTTCTTTGGTCTGTCAATTTCTAGCGCGTTTGACTATTGTCATTGCTGATGGTACTACGATAGCTAGAAGTCACATCATTGTCACCTAAGAACACAGCTGCTCTTCCTGGTATTCTAAGGCTGAGACTGAGTAAGGGGCAAAGAAAATACTGTTGCAGCAGTACCAGAGAACCAGTGGCTGAGCCAGAAGGGCAGCCACTTCTCATCCCCAACAATCTGAGGACACAGGATCTTGCAATAGACCCAAAATCCAAAAATCAGCTACACACCTGGAAGCTACCTTGGAGAAGTGGTAATTTCCTAAAGGTCCTAAATACTACCACAAGCAGTTCACAAGAATCACCCCAGAATTTAAATGCAAATAGACAAAAAAAAAAAAGAGAGAGAAGATACTTCAACAAGATGCAACTCCAGCCATCCAGCTGACCAAGGGCAAAACCAGAAAGCAATGAGGTAAAACACTCTAAAAGCCACCCACCTGGACTCTATAAAGTAGTAATAATTCAAACAAATGAGGTTCTAGAAAAAAATTAAGAAATAATTTATCAGATAATTACAGATATGGTGACCACAATGAAAATGATGCTTAGTGACTCTAGAGCAATTAAAAAAAAAAAATTAAGACTATGATGGAAACCATGAATGTCCAACATAGAAAAGAATGGAACCCAGAAAACAGATTCAAGGCAGATATTAAAATTTTACTGAAAGTATCTGCTGAAGAATGAGCCAATGTGAGGACAAAAGATGTAGAAAACAGGCTTATATTTAATAATCAGGAAAAAGAAAGATTTCTTGAAAATAGCAAAGAACCGTGCGCCTGTAATCCCAGCACTTGGGAGGCCATAAACAGAAGAATCACTTGAGTAAAATCTAGTAGTGAGAAACTGAACACCCTGTACACCCTTCTAGAAAATACAGAAAAAAGAAATGAAAGAAAATTATGTGATGGGAAGATAGCCCAGCAGAATAAGCGCTTGCCTGGCAAGTACAAGGCCCTGAGTTCAATCCCTGGTACCACAGGGGAAAAGAAAAAGAAAATAGCAAGGAACCATGAGACATCAGTACAGCATCTGCTACATGATACAAGAATGACTTAAGAATGACTGAGAAAAAAAAAAAAAAAGAATGATTGGAGTGGGGTGAGTGAAATAGCTCAGCAGTCTAAAGTGCCTGCTTAGGCAAGATAACGCAAGTGCAGGCAAGCGCAGTTCAATCCCTAGCACCACATGCTACACCAGCCCTGCCACCAGGGTGGGCTGAGCTGGCAAAAATAAATAAATAAATAATAATAATAATAATAATAATAATAATAATTGGAGTCAATGAAAAAGCAGGAGACTGTTCCCAGATGTCAAGGCAGAAAATTCTTTGTAGGGAAAAAGAGTTTGACATACAAGTATGTGAGGAATACAGAACTTCAATAAGCTGACAAAAAAGAAAAATCTACAGCCAGGCATAGCATAGGCAAGATGCCAGAAATACAAGCCATCTTGCTGGAGCTCTGCTTAACCCTGGCCACTCACCCATGCCAGTCACTCCACCAGAGTTGTACTGAGTCCCAGCTGCCCATCCTTGCCTAAAGACTGGTGAGGAGACCAGGGACACGACTGTGGGGACTGAAAGGTGTATAGAAGACTGTCACCGGGACCAGTGAGAGCCTCAGAGAGTGAGCCCTAGCCTGCGTCCAGCCACCATTAAGAGCCTTGCAGAATTTCAGCCTGCACTCACCACTGCATCCTTCTTGAGCTGCTACTTGACCCCCCCTCAAAGAGGGAGAAGCTACACTGAACTTTATACAGCTTTGGCAAGCATACCCTGCCCTCCCACTCTTCTGAGAGCCTTGCTGGCCCACACCCCATTCTCCTACCTTTGCTACAGTCAGGGAGCACATTAGGGGCTTCAAAAATGACAAAAGGGAGGAACAAAATGCAATCTCAGACCTCTTGCCTATCCAAAACAAGGCTAGGAGACAAGGTCAGAGACAAGGTCAGAGAACTTGGAAGTCACATACATGAAATTTCTGAGATGATAGCAACTGAAATAAAGAAACAACTCCATCAGGCTACAGGATGATACATATAAAACTCCAGCTAGCCATATTCAAAATAAATCTTCACCCAGATATGTAATAATCAAAACTCAGAAAGAATATCTCAGATAAAAAAAGGAAATCACAACAATCATGAAAGAATTGCTCAATACATCTAAGGAAGACATAGATAAAAACATAGAAGGGAATAGGAAAATGATGGAAACATTGAATGAAGAATACATTAAAGCACTATACTGCATGAAACAGACTCAAACATGTATTCAGAACACTAAGGAATCCACTGAAAACTCGCAAAACTGTTTGAATGAAATGATAGAATTTTAGACTTTGAAGACAGTATGGCAGCTAATGAACACTGAAGGAAAGATCTTTGAAAAATAAGAAGGAACCAGGAAATAACGATACAATAGCTACAAGATGATGCAAAAAAACATTTTTTAAGACTGGTATGTATCAATGAAAGAGATGGAGTTACCACAAATGACATAAAAGATTGAATAATCTGACATACAGAACAATGACACATATAGAACTCCAGCTAGTCATATTCAAAATAAATCTTCCCCCAGATATCTATCAAATTTAATGGAAAGATTACATACTTCCATGACAAAGAACAACTGAAGAAATTGAGGACAAACAAACCATCTTTACAAAGAGACAAGTAATGTAGAAAAAGACAAGATCACCACAACTTCCAACAACAGAAGCGACCAACCAAGCAGGGCAAGCAATTAAGCACAGGGAAAAAGTACAGATCTTACAGTAGGAAAACAACTGACAAAGACGAATCAATATATATCAGTTATAACTACCAATATAAACGGTCTCAATTCACCATCAAAAGAAGCAGACTGGCAGCGTAAATAAAACAAAATCCAACAATATGCTGCATACAAGAAACACATTTAACTCAACATCAAAGGATGGAAAACAATACTCCAGGGGACAGGACTCCCCAAAAAAACAGGGATAGCTATACTGGTTGCTGACAATGTCAACTGCAAACCAAGCTTTATTAAAAGAGATAAAGAAGGTCACTACATACTTGTTAGAGGAAAATTGCAAGAGGAAGAATAGTTAACAATTATAAATAAATAAGAACCCAATGTAGGAACAACCAAATATATAAAACAAATTTTAACAGACATGACAAATCAAATGAGCAATCAAATAATTGTACTAGGGGACTTTAATACCCCATTGACCAAGACGCAGATCAATTATTCAAAAAGTAAGCAAAGAAATAATAGAGCTAAACCGAACTTGGGAAGAAATGGATTTAGTATATGTTTACAGAATGTTCCACCCAACAGCATCAGAACACATGTGCTTCTTAGCTGCACGCAAAACATTTTCCAAAATAGATCAAAATTGGACTTATTCCATGCATATTATCTGACCACAGTGCAATGAACCTGGAATATTACTTACAAAAGAAACAGCAAAAACTCTATAAACACATGGCAACTAAATAATACCCTACTGAACAATCAATAGGTCACAGATAAAATTAAAGAAGAAATTAAACAGTATTTACATTCAAGTGAAAATGCAGATACAACTTACCAGAACCTTTGGGATGCAATGAAAGCTGTCTTAAGATGGGAATTTATAGCAGTAATTTCACACATTAGAAAACCAGAAAAAGTCAAATAACTCAAGCTCTTAGAAAAAGAAAAAAGTCAAGCGTAAAGCCCAAAGAAGAATAGACACTACAGAAATTCAGAAGATCATCTAAACTTATTTCCAAAATGTTTATTCTCACAGGATGGAAAATACAGAAGAAATGGACAGATTCCTAGGTACATATAAACTAACAGGGCTTGATGAATCAAGAAAATATAAAAATTCTGAATAAATCAGTCAATGAAATTGATAATGTAATAAAAAACCTATCAACAAAGAAAAGCCCACAACCTGATGAATTCACCACTGAATTCTACAACAAAGTTATAGCAGACCAAATGCCAAACTCATTGCAAACTCTTCAATTTAAGTGAAAGGGGAGAAATTCTCCAAAACTCATTCCTGGAGGCAGGTATTACTCTGATGCCAGAGAAGGACCCAACCAAAAAAAAGAGAACTACAGGCCAATCTCCTCATGAACATAGATGCAAAAATTCTCAAGAAAACACTAGCAAGCAATGCGGGACATCACAGCCAAGTGAGATTCATCCCAGGAATGTAGGGATTGTTTAATATATGAAATCCATAAATGTGATACATTTATGGATCAACAGAGCCAAAGACAGAAACCACATGATCATCTCAATGCACTTTTCATAAAGTCTAACACTCATTTATGATTAAAATACTAGAGAGAATCATAATAAATGGTCTTTACCTCAACCTGATAAAAGCAATGTATGATATACCAATAGCCAATATCATACTACATGGTCAAAAATGGAAAACCTTCATTTTAAATCTGTAACGGAAGAAGGATACCCACTGTCATCACTCCTGTTCCACAGAGTTCTGGAAACATTAGTCAGAGCAATTAGACAAGAAAAATAAAAGGAATAATATTATAAAGGGAGAAGTGAAACTATCATCATTTGCATATGAAATGATACTCTACTTGAAGGACCTAAAAAACTCTACTAAGAAGCTCCTAGATTTAATAAACAAGTTCAGTAGCTTAGCACATACAAAGTCAACACCCAGAAGTCAAGAGCATTTTTCTACACAGATAACTCACTCTGAGAGAAATTATACAATATACAAAGAAATAATACACTTCACAATGGCATAAAAAAAAAACCCTTAGGAATTAATCTAACCAAGTCAAAGATATATTCAATGAAAATTACAATATGAAAAGAGATCAAAGAGGACTTTAGAAAATGGAAAACTATTCCTTGCTCCTAAATAACAACCAACATTGTGAAAATGGCCATACTCCCAAAATTGTTGTACAGATTTAATGCAATCTTTATCAAAATACCATCAACATACCTAACAGAACTAGCAAAAACATTCTTAAAATTTATTTGGTATCAGAAAAGACCTAGAATAGCAAAGGCAATCCTGGGCAACAAAGGCAAGGCATGAGTCATTACAATCCCTGACTTGAAATTATATTACAAATACTCAAAAGGGGAACAGCTGGGTTGAATGGGATGTTTGATCCTAGTTTTTGAGGCGTCTCCACACTGATATCCACACTGGTTGTAGCAGTCTACATTCCCAACAGTGGAGAAGGGTTCCTTTTTCCCCATAGCCTCTCTGGCATTTATTATTAGTTGATTTCTTTATGACAGCCATTCTTTCTGGGGTGAGATGGTACCTCAGTGTTATTGTTTGTTTTTTTTTAACCAACTTTATTGAAAATCAATAATTACACAGCATATTAAAAATTGTAGACAAATATTGAAATGTGAAAGACATAAGATGTTAGACAGAATGAATTTTAGAGAAATATTTTTGAAATGAATACATAGCATGAGATTAATAGATTGTACATTGTTAATAAATTATTTACAAACTTACAATAAAAATTGTCCAAAACCAAAATGAAGAATTTACAGATCAGTCATATAATAGTTCACTTTATGCCAAAATCAAGAAACATATATGCATATAATTAGAATTCTCGAAGTAGAAAGGGGTAGGCAATAAATTATTTAAAGATTTAAACTTTCTGAATTTAGTTGAACCTGTAACACATTTCCAAGAAAAATGAATCTTTTGCACAAGAAATTTGAATAACATCATACCAACATACACAAAAATAAAATTGCCTAAAACTTATTGTAGGAGCTGGTGACATGGTTCAGTACTCTAAAGCACCTACTTAGAACAAGCTTAGCAAAGCACAGGGATCATGGTTCAATCCCTCAGCACCACATGCCAGCCAGCCCCGCCCCCTGGTGGGCTGAGCTGGCC
>NDGN011551896.1:10071-27005 GCA_002564285.1 Tympanoctomys barrerae | reverse complement strand
CTCTGTACATATCAACACAAGGACATAGGGTCAGGCTCAGCCAAAATGGAGACAATCGCTCTTTGAAGGACGGCTGCTCGGGTGGTCATATCTCTCTGTCACCTATCTCTATCCGTATCCGCCCCACTTGCTTTAGCCCTTCCTTCCCAGCCTGGGTAACTGCTGATCTGCCTGTACTGTAGATCCATTCCATTCTTGTCGCTGAGTTCAGGTACCTTGGCTTTCTGTTGTGATTTCCTCCGGGGTCCCCAGGTCGCCCTGCCGGGTCTTGCTGCATCACAGACTGCAGCGTAGCTGGATGCACACACGGGCAGAGAGGCCTCGTCCCAGTGCACGGGCCCTTTTAGCTGTAGGAATCGTGAGCACCAGTTTTTCTTTTTCTTTCTTTTTTGTATTTTTAGGGAAGGGTCTACAGTGTGTTTAGGGTCTCACTACTACATTGGACTCGTCGTGATCCCCCTGTTAACAGCCCCCCAAGAGCGTGTGCCACCACACCTCGTCTTAATCGCTGTCTCAAAGTATGCCCCGGGGGTGGCCTGGCACGGCAGGCTCAGGGAATGAACCCCCGGCCCTGAACCTGCTTGCAGGCATTTCAGTCTGCTGAGCTATTTGGCCAGCCTAGTTTTTCTTTAACGTTTGCTTGTGTTACTCCTTTGTATAATTGTACTTTCTCTTTTTCTAAATTCTTATATTTAGGTCTGCATCTCCAAGCAGGATATAGCTTGGGTTTATTTTTTATCCGATACAGAAGTCTTTTCCGGTGGGTGCGCAGTGGCCAGCCGGGTCCAGAGCTGGGACTCGGAGGGTTGCGGACACCGTGGCTGATTGGGAAGGTGGCGAGAAACAGGCCAAGCAGACAGGCAGGCTTTCAGACAGGAGCAGGACGTGGGCAAGAGACTGCGACTGAACGTGAAGGTGGGAGAGGGCCCCTGGCCACAGTGGAATTGTGAAATCTGGCAAAATTAAGTGTTCTCTTTTTTTGTCTTTTTGAGACAGGGTCTCCCTATGCAGCTCAGACTGGCTTTGAGCTCACTTTGTAGCCCAAGCTGGTCTCAAACACAGTGATCATCCTGCCTCAGCCTCCCCAGTACTGGGATTACAGTTGTGCATCATACACCTGGCAATAAACTGTTCTTGTGCCTCCAACAATGGTGACCCCCTTGATTCCCATCGATGTAACTAGATTCCCTGCTGTAGGATCTTTTGATACCAGCACCTAGAATGAAGTGTTGACTTGGAGTCTGTTATACATTTAGGAATAACATTTTGTAAAAGAAGAAAGAAAGGAAAATCATAAGGACTCGTGGCCTCCTTAGCTTTCATTCATTCAGCCCTTCCTGCCTCAGCTGTTAAAGGAAAGCCAGAGTGCTGTTCTGCCAGAGCTTGCTCTTTGATCTTTGTTCTGCTCTGAATTGTTTATCATCTGGAATGAAACCAACTTATTTGAAAGGCAAAAGAAATCATGAATTATAATTGGAATTCGTTTATGTTGTCTACTGATATTTGGGTCTCCAAAGCCTCCTCCCTCTCTCTCTCTCTCTCTCTCTCTCTCTCTCTGCTTCCAGTTTTTCATTTTCCCTCCTGCGCTGTAAAATCCTTTCCTTTTCTAGTTTAGTGGTTGCCGTACAAGGGGCATCGTCTGCTTCCTGGAGCCTCCACAAATGGCTGCTCTCCGGCCTGGCTAGAGGCCCACGGGATGCAGGTGCCTTTCTCCCTTGCTGCTTTGGTGATTGCTAACACGAGTTTTAGTTTGTAGGCTTAAAACACCACAGCACAGCATTTTGTGCAATTTCTTGTCCGTCGTGTTCCATGCGCAGTTGTCCTGATGTGTTTAGCCGGCCCGCATGGGTCACAACTGTTTTCACGGAAAAGCTTTCCTTTGGACGCGTTCTTTGGTGTCAGGGCTTGGTCCCTGCCACTTGGCCTCCGGTGCCCTGAGTCATCCCTAGAGCACTCAGAATCCTTGAGGCAGCAGAAGGCTGCCCCTCACTGTGGGCAGTGAGGGCTGTGTGTCCCCGCGGGCTTCTGCTGTGGCAGGGGGCCACAGCCTGGGCGCGGGCGTGGGGCCTGTCCCACCGGCCCCCCTGCGGTGGCTGTGCCTCTGACAGATGTTCTCAGTTGTTAGTGATCTGAAAATGTCTCTGGTCTTCATTTTAAATTGGACTTCAGTGGACATGTGATGACAGCAAGCCTGCTCCGTGACCGCCGAGGCGCTCGAGCAGGGCCTGCGTGGAGCCGGAGCGCCGCTCATGGGTGTCTGCCTCCCTTGTGAGCCCTGCAGCAGGCATCCTCACCCGTGCACACCGGGACCCTGGAAGCGTGCGTGCCTGTCACCGTGCACGCGTGCCCCCCCTTGGGGTGCAGACCCGTAGCTTTGCGTCTCGTCAGCTCCGCCCCTGGATGTTCCGGGCGAGCAGAGGCCGGGCCTCGTGGTACGGCTGCATTGAGCAGATGCTCTGTTTTTGCCAAGAGTTTTCCAAAGTGATTATGTCTCACAAACTTTTTTCATTTTTCTTTTAGGGAAGGGCCTACAGGGTGTTCAGGGTCTGACTACTAGATCAGACTCGTAGTGATCCGCCTGTTTACAGCCTCCCAAGAGCGGGGATTGCAGGCGCGCCACCAAGCCCAGTCTCAGTCGCCATCTCAGCGCGCCTGGCACGGCATCATAAGCTTTTAAGATTAACCCCTGAGTGTCAGCACAGCTTTGGCCGCCTGTCGCCAGTGTGTGTTTTCCTTCTTGCTGTGTCAGGAAAGGAGCCCTGAGCCTGCTGTGTGCTGGACACAGTCTCCCCCAGGACTGCACCCCCGCCTGAGCGTGTTTCAGAACAGCTCCAAGAGAGGATTTGGAGAGTTGTTACCACAAAGAAATGATAAACATCTGAGGTCATGAGTATGTGAGTTACTCAGATTGGGTCATTCCACAGTTGTGTATGTATTACAATTTCACTTTATATCTTAAAATATATACATTGTTTTATGTAAATTTACAATAAACCTAAAAAATTTGACCAGTGTGAGGTATATGCAGGGATTATATTCCTAATAAAAGTAGGACACCAGCCCTATCTTAGGTTCTGAAAGCTGTGACTTATAGGTCTTTTTATACTGCTTGTGCTAATGGAGCTGTTAGCTTTCCTCCTTGCAGTCTCTTTCTCTCCAGCCCCATGTAAGCAGGGCCACATTTCTAATATCCTCAACATCTTCTCTTTTTTCCCCTTCCTTCCTTTTCTTTTCTCGGTCTCTTTTCTTTCTTTCCTTCCTTCTTTTCCTCTTAGTCCTGAGTTAAGCACTGAGCATTTGTGCTGAGTGACACCCCCAAGACTTTCTTTTGTTTTGGGACGAGGGTCTCACAGAGTCACTGAGGTGTCTGAGCTGGGCTCCAGCCTGTGATGCTCTGCCTCAGCCTCCACGGTGCTGGCCTTACAGGCGTGAGCCCCCGCGCCCAGCCAGCCCCGCGTCTCCTCTATCTGAGGGGTACACTGAGTGCATCTGTGGGGGTGGAAGCCACCACAAACCCTACAGGCTGCTGGGCCCAGGCACGTACACAGTGAGTTACATCCCCAGCCATAGCCTCCTCCTTAGACGCGTCCTGAGGTGGGTACAGCTGCATTCCCTGCGCTCTCAGATGGGGCGGGACCCTGTGCTGAGTCGTCCATGGAGGAGAGCCAGCATGGTGCCCTGTGGCCCAGGTGGGCATCGAGGGGTATGCATGGTATGGGCACCAGAGGACAGCCCAGGACCAATCTGCAGACCTCGCAGCCTCTCGCTGCCCATGTGCACGTGCACATGTGCCACGCTCCTGCGAGGGACGTGTAGGAGGGTGGGCCAGGCTGGCTGTGCACTGCCACTGCCACGGGGTCCAGGCTGGGTGAGGCGTGCCATGCCTTAGAGTTCCTGGGACGTCGGGGAGGTTGGCAGTGTTTGGCTACAGCGTATAGCCAGGACCTTGTTTGCCAGGCAGGCACATATGCACTGAGTTATACCCTTAGCCCCCGCGTGTGTATTTCTTGACTAGTTTTTTCCTTCTTTCGTACTTTTCTGACTTGTTTGATATTCATTTATTATTTGATTTCATTTCTTTAAATCCCTTTGGGAGTGAAGAGGACTTACTTGCATTAATAACAAAAATACTCCCAGTACTTTTCACCCTAAACTCGGGATGGATTTCATTTGAGAGCTGCAAGGTGAGTCACAGCTTAGATTGAATGCTGGGTTATTCTGTTGTCTTATGTGTAGAAAATTAAATTTGATGGGAAATGGCCAAAGGGTCTGTTTGTTTTGTTTTGTTTTTGTAGTACAGGGTCAGACCCTAGACCTTCAGCTGGGGTCTATCCCTGCCCCTTTGACTTTTTACTTTGAGGCAAGGTCTCGTTACATCATTTAGTTGCTCAGGTGGGGCTCTAATGTCTAATTTTCCTGCCCCAGCTCCTAGAGTACTGGGATTTCAGACATGTACCACCACGCCTGGCTGAAGTGGTCACAAGTTCTTTAATGACAGTTGTCCCTAAACGCTGATGTTCTGCCTTAGTTTATTGAGCTTTCATTCTGTTTGTGTGTAGAAAGCCTCCAGGGCTGGCGTACAGTGAGACACCTGTGCGCGATGTATGGCCATATAACTTCCTACTCCTAAGTATAGTGAAGCTTATGTGTTGTGCAGTGAGGTACAGAGCAGCCTTAGGACTGTATAAAGTGCCTGCTTCGATGCCCGTGTTGTTTGTTCTTCGCTTGTGCTGTGGGGTGGAGCCGTCCCCATGTCACCGGGCAAGTCTGCCCCTTGGGCGGCCTTGGGTGTCCTGGCATGGTCTTCATGAGAGAGGGACGGCAGGGCTGTGGTGTACCTGGAGTCAGGGACCTAGCCCACTGTCCTGGAGGCCTCCCTATCCACAGCCGGCCCCCAAGGGGAACTTGAGGGCCCGGGGTTGTGGGGCTCCCAACGCATCAGGCCCTTTCCACAACTCACGGGGCCTGCCAGGCTCTCCCGTTCTTGCTGCAGGCTGTGAGCTCAGTGTGTTTTTGAGGTTTCATGAAACTGAAGCTGTGCTGGAGTGACTAACACTGGGGAAAATGTAACCCAAACCCATGTGGTTTACAAAAAGGGCCACAGATAAGAGACTTATCTACCAGGGACCGGACAGGCTGTGGCGCAGTGTCCTGTGACTGGTGTGGGGGACTGGTCACCTGCCCTCGGAGTCAGCACCAGCCGCGGCATCTGGCACTGGAGAACAGCCCTGCTTGGGCCGTGGGCTGTGTGGCGCTTATTACACATACATGAGTTATGTGGCAGTATGTTACAGATGCAGGTCATACAAGGGCACACTTGGAGAAAGCACTGTGAAGGGCTTAGCTGTGTGGTGCCTGGGAGGAGGCGGGGACGCCGGGGCTCTGGAACTTGCTCCTATGCTTGGGGTGACAGGCTGACAGTCTGGGCTATGGGTCTCTTGCGGCTCCTGTTGCCATGGTGAGAGCCAGTGAGCTGCCTGGGCTGGGGCTGGGTGGGCTTTGTCCCTGGCGAGGGTCCTGGGAAGGAAGCAGCAGTGAGGATGAGAGGCACGGCCATCCTGTCCTGGAGGCCAGCTCGCTGTGTCGGGCAGTGGCAGGCTACCTGTGGCCGCCCTCGCTGGCTGTATGGAGGAGGAGTGGCAGTTCTGAGCAGAAGGCAGGCGTTGCTTTCCCCGGAGTGGCAGCAGGGGCGGTCAGGGTCCAAGTCAGTGACTTGGGAGCTGCGCTGCCCGGTGTGCATGTGGCTTTGCGACGCTGCACTCTGACTGCTAACAGACACGACTGAGCACGTCATATGCCATGCATCGCCTAGGGGTGGGAAGGTTTCCCTTCGCTTCGGCTACCAACTGTGAGTGCGTGGGCACGTAGGGCGGAGGGTGCTGGGCGCCCCAGTGTGCTCTGGCTCAGCTCCCGGTCTAGCCGTGCTGTCCGTGGCCCCGTGCTTCCTGTCTCCCCATCCTGAGCCAGGAGAGCTGACAGTCAGGTCTGGTTGGCAGCCTGGGCAACTGCCACAGTGCTTTGAGGACTCTCTTCTTCTTGATTTGATTCTCACCCTACAAATGAGGTCTTTGCACCACGGGTCTCAGGCCGCGTCTCCCTCCCAGCATGCGGTATGCGGGTCCCTGTCAGCCAAGTATGGTTAGCATGAGGTGTTGAGCTGTGTCCCTGATAATCTAGTTTCTTAGCATTTGATAGGCATTGTGGCTTAGCTGGAATGGTAGGTGGTGAAGATTAGATGGGTGCCTGGTACCTTATAATTTTCTTGTTTTGTGGCACTAGGGACTGAGCCCAGGCCTTCACTGAGCTACATCTCACCTCCCTCTCTTCACCATGAGACAGGGTCTCACTGAGTTAGCCAGGTTGGGGTCAAGCTTGGGATGCTTTTGCCTCAGCTTCCCAGGGCCCTAGGATGGCCAGCCTGCAGAGCCACGTTCAACTCACCTTTTGCCTTTTAAACTACATTGTGGCAGGGTGCTCGGGAAAGGTCTACTGCTGCTAGCGGTTCCTCTAAGGCTGGGATCTTTGTAGAAACCCTCAGAGGTCTAGGGATTTCAGCCCAAGTTTTATGAGCTGCCCACTTTGGAAGAAGCATGTGAGGCAGGATGAGGCGCCGGGCGTGGGGGAGCCTGACCCTGGGCCGCCAGGAAGGTGGCAGGGCAGCCGGGAGGGGCAAGGCCTCCCCGGCAGCGCCCTGACCCTGCACACTGCAGGACTCCCAGATGTGGGGCTGAGTGAGGCCCAGCCTGGGGGGCATGAGTGGATCCTCGCAGGCGGCCTCCTGTCTGTGGGGTGTCGCCTCGGGTGCTCAGCATGGACCCCGCAGGTGCACAGGGAGTGGCCCTGGCGGCCCTGCTCCTGGGCTGTGCACTCAGGGCACACGCTGGTGTCTGGTCGCCCAGGCCTGCTCTGCCCTACTCCCTCCCCGGTCAGCAGCCGTGTGGAGGCACCCAGGGCCCTGTGGGGAGGTGACAGGTGGTGCTGCTCTGGCTCCCCGTGTCCTGTCTTAGTGTGGGTTGTGGAGAGCAGCTGGCCCACCCTCTGGTCCTTAGCTCCAGTCCCTTTTGCGTGGTGCCCTGCCTGCAGGCCCTGTCGCCACCACTGCCCTCCTCTGCAGGGACCCTGTGAGGGTTGGGAACCTAAGCACAGTGTTGCCCTGTTGCGCTGCTGGTGACAGTGGCCCCGTCGGCTGTTGGAAGGCGTTGGCTTCCCCTCTAGCAAACTACAAGAGCAGTCATAGCTCTCAGAATGACTTAAAAAGACAAAAAGGGATTTGTTTGTTGCTGTACTGGGGATGGAACTCAAGGCCTTGCGTGTGCTTGGCAAGACACTACTACTGAGCTACATCCTGGCCCTTATTTTTTATCATTTATTTTTGTGTGTGTTTGGTACAGGGTCTCACTCTGCAGCTCAGACTCATAGTGGTCCTGTTTCCAGCCTCCCCAGCCCGGGATTACAAGCATGCACCACCACGTCTGGTCTCGGGGCGGCTCCGTGCGCCTGGCAGCAGGGCCGGCGTGGCATGTGGTGCAGGGACCTTATTTTTTTTGAGATAAGAGAGTCTTACGCTAAAATGGCTGGCCCGGAATGTGCCATCCCCCTGCCTGAGCCTCCCAGTAGCGCGAGGCGTGATTTCTTGAGCAGAGTTAACTGGTCAGGTCTTTGGGGAAACACTGCATGGAGCTTCTGGCCTGTATAAGTGTTTCTCCTCCTACCCTTAGTTCTTGGTTTTTGTTTGTTTGTTTGTTTTTTTCCTGTTTTGAGACAGATTCTCACCATGAATCAGCCAGATTCAGGCTGATCTTGAGCTCAAGTAGATTCCCCTGCCTCAGCCTCCCAAGTACTGGGATTAATAGGCGTGTACCACTATGCCCGGTTTTTTTGGTTTTGTTTTTGGTTTTTTTGGGGCAGAACTGGGGATTGAACTCAGGCCCTTGTGCTTGCCAGGGAAGCAGTTATTCTACTGAGCCATTTCCCCAGCCCCAACTATGCCCTGCTTATAGATAGTCTTTGAGAGTTTTGAAATGTTTTCAAAACTTAAAACTTAATAAAATACCATTTCAGGTATTTTATTGTACACTCTACCTGGTTAACTGACCTTCTGCACTTGCGCTTCTGGCTGTGTAGCTGGTAGCAAGGAATCTTAAAGGCTCCAGGAGGCCTGCAGTGTGGCCCTTAAGGGCTCCAGGCCCAGCCAGGGCTCTGGGCTGGTTCTGTGCCACCGTCCCAGGGGCTGTCGTGTGATCCTCTCGTCTGCACCATTGCAGGTGCCGCTGCAGCCCTCCGCCCTATGAGTCATTGCTTGCAGAATGGGCGGGCGGGCGGGGCCCGAGTGCTGCTGTGAGGTCACGGACGGGGATGCCTGGCCTGGGCCTGTTGGTGCTGCAGGTGCAGGATGCTGTGGGCACTTGGGGTGGTGCTTCCCGTTTCTCCACAGTGGCTGAAGGCGGTGCCAGACCTGCCAGTTCTGCGGCATTCATACAGGACAGCATTTCTGGTTTCATAGCCACCGCCGTGGAGGAGGACCCTGCTTCACAGGCCCCTATGGCCCTAGACTTAGCACCTGAGTAGCTCTCAGTGCCTGGAGGCCCTGTCCTCACCCTGTGGCCACTGCCCGGGTCCTGCTCACTACAGCACTGGTGTGGCCTGTCCCCGAGTGGCAGAGCCAAGAATCAGGCAGCCTTGCAGGGTGGGGAACCTGGGCCTTGGAGCTGCCGCATGTTGTGGGGTTTCCTGTACTCCTCTCTGCCTTAGGAGTACTACCCATGGGATGCATCATCCTGGGCAGAGGGGATCCCAGGAAGTGGCCCAGGAACCGGGCCTTGCCCATGACACCTCAGTTGGTGTCACTTGTCACCTGCCAGGGAGGGCCAAGTGTCTTAGCATCATGTGAATGCACGTATACTATGATGTGTAGGTAACACGCGTCTACTCAGCACACCCCACTCTTAACAGCCTTTGCATTAAATTCACCTGTATGTGTGGTCTTGTGGCCATTGCTTAATTGCTTATGTGACTTGGTGTTTTTTTTTTTTTTTTTAAGATAGGGTCTTATTATATAGTTCAGGCTGGCCTTGAACTCACTATGTAGCCCAGGCTGGCTTTGAACTTATGGCAACCCTCCTGCCTCAGCCTCCTAAGTGCTAGGAATACAGGTGTGAGCCACCACACCTGGTTTATTTTAGTTCTCAGCATGCAGGGTTCCCCATTTTCAGGCCTTGGTTTCAGCCAGTGTTATGTGTGGGGATCCTTAGGTGATAAGAAATTGTAGCTATCAGCTTTTTTCTTTTTAAGAAGGGGTGGGCACACAGGCAGCATCCCCTGTGCTTGTCTTTGCTGATGTTGCTGCAGTCTCTGAGACGTACGAATCTACGAGGTATTGCAGGGAAAGCTGCAGACAGAACAACGCGCAGACCTGTGTGCAGAGAGGGGCCAGGAGCCGCATGTCCTGAGCCCAGGGGGCGGCCTCGCCTGTCCTTTTGCCGAAGCTGCTATTTAGTAGATGATTCTCCTTTCAGATATGCCTTCACCCTGGTAGAGTGTCGTAGTTGCCCTGTGAGAGGAGTGGGCAGTGTGCTGCTCAGGAGTGTCTTGGGGTGAAGGTGCCCACGCGGGCTGCTGGACACTGTTCGGTCCAGCTGTTATGTCGGAAGCCCTTCATTGGGACCATTACTGGATTAATTGTATACCTTAACAGTGCTGAGACGTTTCTGATTTCATTGAAATGATCACTTTGCCTTTAAAATGGAAATAGATTTGGGGCAAAGCCTGAGTCTTCAGGGTTTCTTAAAATACGTCTAAACTGCTGTGTTCAGGCCCTTGAAGCAACCAAGACTTGAGAAGTATCTTTGCTTAGCTGGTATGTGTGTGTATCTTAGCACAGCTTATCATGATCTTCCATGTTTCGCTTTGTGATTTTCCTCTGCACTCTAAGTGTAGCTTTCCTCAGACCTCCCTCTTCCTGGTCACAGGTTGGTTTTCCCTAGATCTACGTGCCGTGGCCAGAGTGACGCAGACGTTCTTATTAGTGAGCAAAAGTGCTGCACGCTTGTGAAAGTAACTTTTTTTATTTTTATTTCAGGTAAATTGGGAAGCTCACGATGCTCCGAAGCAGAGGTAAGAGAACGGCTTGTGCCTGTCCCTGGGCACTGTCTCCTGGTCCTGGAGAGGAGGGAACCCCAGTCCTGTTGTGTGGGGGGTGTGAGAGAGCCTGCCTGGTGGGAGGCGCTTCCTGCAGACTCATGGACAGGGCTGGGCCGGTCAGACCCAGGGCCCCAAGGAAGACTTAGCGTAAGTTCAATTTTCATCATCTTGTCCTGTGTGTCATCAGAGAGCATCGGCCTGTGGAAGGCAGTGGTGAGGGAACAGTGTTCTGTGAGGTTATGACCATGGGAGGAAAGTTGTTGTGTGTACAAGTAACGGGTGCTTCTAGTAACTTAAACAGCTCGGTTCAGAACTCCGGCTGCGCAATGCAGGCTCCTCTGCCGTGTGCGTGGCGACATCACCTTGGGTTGGTGTCAGGGGCGCCACTCCTACGGAGCCCGAGGAAGGGTTTAAGGAACAGTATTTGTAGTTTCATAATGCAGCTCCAGAATGGTGTTGATTTTAGTAAAATTTAACTGAGTAAAAGAGCAAAACTCACTTATCCTTTGTTGCAATCATTTTGTTTTTCTGCTTTATATTCAACTTTAAATATAGAGATATTTTTCTCAGGTTCTGAAAGTAGGAAGTTAGTACTTTCTGTTGCTGGGGTTTTGGTGGACTGTTGGACATGGTATGAAGGTGTGGACTTAGTTTGAGTGGGAAGATAGGCCTTGCATCCTGTGATTTCTGGCCATACAACTTTCTTAGCCAGGGTAACACAGCCAGTTAGAGAGACCCTGCCTCAGAATAAAATCTCTACAGGCTTGGCTCGCGGCTTCTGGGGCGGCAGCCTCTGTAGCGATCCTGGTCCTGGCCGTCATCTGTCTCCAGTGCGCGTGTGTTAAAGCACAAGGAGGACTGTGCGCCGTGCTCGCGACTGAAGGCCAGCGGCGCTGATGAGTGCAGGGGCTTCCCGGCCTGCGCTGTTTCTTGGGTGTGCGGGACACTTGGGGGCTCCGGGCTCGTCCAAGGCCCACTGGTGCCTGCGAGGTTAGGCGACTTTCACAGCTGGATGCTGTCCCCTTGGGCCATCCAGAGGTTCCGGGTTGGGGCCATGTGCTACAGTGACAGTCTGGTCACTCGGGATGCTGCCCTCTGCCATGGACAGCGTGGTTTTTCTTCACACTGTTATTTAGTGATCATACTGTGGCTTCACCAGTAGGTCTCCTGGGATCGCCACCCTGACTTCTCACCCGCCCTACTGGCGCCATAGCCTCGGCAGCGGCCGGCCGCCTGTAGCGCCTGAGAGGGTAGCAGGTACAGGGCCTGGGGCCAGGGTGCTGGGGGCTGCCACGAGGGCAGAGGCCAGGGAGCAGGCTGTGGGGCCTCGTGGGGACAGCGTGCAGGATCTTGGGCTTGACCTCAGGGTGGAGGTTGGGTGGGTGGGGGCTCCCATTCCTGGGAGTGAGACAAGCCCCCTGTGACTCCCCGGCCTCGGGTTCAAGAGAGCAGTGCCAGCAGGGGCTGCGGGGGGCAGGAGCGGCCCGCAGGGTCTAGTTTGCATGTCGAGCACTGTGCACAGACCTGGTGAGAGGAGCCGGCGTGTGTCGGGGTTCCCTGGAGAGAAGGCCTGCCTCTGAAGCCCTCAGCCCCTCCACCTTTCTGGGGCTGCAGGTTGTGCAGCTCAGTATGGAGGCCTTCATTTCAGTCTCCAGTGAAAAAGCAAAAAGCAATAACAAAAAGAAAATCACATTATGAATTATTTTCTAGTTTTACTTGTGATTCTCTAATACTTTTCCTAGAACTATAAAGCACAAACTGAATTTGGGTTTCAATAGCAGAGAGACCAGGCACAGGCGTTCATTCAGCTTTATTGGATCTTTTGCCTCAAGATGAGCTCATGCTTCCTAAAATCAAGTATTTCTTTTATTACAGGGGGCAGGTAACTGGGAATCAAACTTAGGACCTCATGCTTGCCAGGCAGTTGCTACACACTGGGCTAAATCCCCAGCCCAAGTATTTTATCACTTCTTACCACTTGGATTTTTTAGTGCTGGGCAGACTCTACCTCAGAGACACTGCCCTGCCCTGCCCTGTACTGGTCAGTGTGTGATGTCCTGGTGTTGGCAGGCATGGTGGATACGCTAGGGGGCTGCTGGGTGTGCTGGGGACCTGGTGGCTGGTGAGTGTGCTAGGGGGTGTGGTGGGAATGCTAAAGGGCTGGTGGATTGCTGGGGGTGTGGTAGGTGTGTTAGGGGGCGTGGTGGGTGTGTTGGGGATGTGGGATGCTGGGGGGCATGGTGTGTGTGATGGGGGGCTGAAAGGTGTGCTGGGGGTGTAGTGGGTATGCTGGGAAACTGGTGGGTGTGCTAGGGGGCTGGTGAGTGTGCTAGGGGTGTGGTGTGTTGCTAGGGGGTGTGATATGTTGCTAGGGGGTGTGGTTGGAGTACAAGGGGACTGTTGGAGGTGCAGGGGGCATGGTGGGTGTGGTGTGAGGCTGCGGGTGTGCAAAGGAATGATAGGTGTGCTACTGGGGTAAGTTTGGTGTGAAGGGGGCATGGTGGGTGTGCTGGGGGCTGGCGGGAGTGCTAGGGGGCTGATGGATTGCTGAGGTGCGTGGGTGTGGTAGGGGCTGATGGGTGTGCTAGGGGACTGGTGGGCATGCTAAGGGGGCCTGGCTAGTGTACTAGGGGCTGGCGGGTGTTCTAGCAAGGGGGTAGGTGGGCATGCTAAGGGGCCTGGTTAGTGTACTAGGGGCTGGTGGGTGTTCTAGCAAGGGGGTGCTCTAGGGGAACCTCTGCTGCTGCCCCTTGCAGGCACGGTGTCCTTCCCAGCCCTGTCTCATCTTGAAGGCAGAGTTGTGTGCATAGTGGTAGTCACTGTGCTCAGAAGAGCAGCACCCCCACACTGCTGCCTGTACCTTCTGCCAGCAGCACTGTCCCAGCCCTGTGTCCACCTTTGGCACCAGGCCCCGCTGTCCTTCCAGCTCTGAGAGGAAGAGGGACAGTTACATGTGGCACAGAGGTTGGCCAGATTACAGGCAGCATTGTCCCATTTTATGAATTAAAAAATATATATATATGTAGTACAGGGCCTATAGGGTCTACAGGTTCTCACTATGTAGACTGGACTCATAGTGATCCTCCTGTTTACAGCCTCCCAAGCGCTGGGATTAGAGGTTCATGCCACCACTCCCAGTCTCAGTCACTGTCTCAGCGTGCCCTAGGGACAGGGCTGGCACGGCAGGCCCAGGATCAAACCCTGGCCCCTGCAGCTATCTAAGCAGGCACTTTAGTCCACTAAGCTATCTGGCCGGCCCCCCGTTTTATGAATTTTGCCTGCTCCCATTGTTTCAATAGTTTTTTTAATGTATTTGGTTGTTACAGGGTCTCACTACCCAGCTTGGACTCTTGCTGATCCTCCTGCTTTCGGCCTCCCCAGCGCTGGGATTACAGGTGTGCACCACTATGCCCAGACACTGATGGGCTCAGCCCACCCTGGGGTGGGGCTGGCGTGGCATATGGTGCCAGGGATCGAACCTTGGTCCCTGCACTTGCCTGAGCAGGTGCTTTAGGTTGCTGAGCTATCTTGCCAGCCCTATTTCAATAGTTTATGGATTATAATTTTTGAGGAGAGTTACCAATTTTTAAGTTACTCGGCCATAACTGATTAGAATTTCTAGTGTTCCAGCTGAGCCTTTTTCTTTTTCTTTTCCGGGGGCTTTGCACATCTTTTCACTTTGCTGTCTTCTTTTAATCACTGGTGATCATGCAGCGCTCTGTGACCCTTGGTGTGACAGGAAAGGGCTCCCGGCAGCCAGCTCTGTTGCAAGTGGAATAGGTTACAGTATTGTATGAAATTAAGCTGCCTCTCAGCACGCCTTTGGTCCTGGTCGAGCGGCCTGGGGCCTGGGTGGAGCTGACTGTACACCTGACCGAAGGATGATGATAGACTGTGCTGCCCTGGAAGCCGAGTCCAGGGCACAGTGTGCAGGGCCAGCCTCGGCCCCGGGGCTGCACCTCTTTGGGATGCACCTTAGACCCACCAGAGACACGATCTGCTTCCTGGAGACCTTCGTGAAGTGGACACTGCATCTCTGGGCTTCAGTGCTCTGCACAGCAATCCAAGCTCACGGTGCTTAGGGTCTCTGGGTCCCCAGCCCAGGCTTGGTGCTGGTCTGTGTCAGCCTGTGTTTGTCTGCATGGTGCTGGGGCTCACAGAGCGCCCCATTCAGAGCAGTGAACCCCTCGGGCTGTAGGTGCTGCCTTCAACTGTGCTCGCAGTTCGGACCCAGGTAGTGGGCTGAGCCCGCTGGATGGGCGCTGGGAGCAGATGCGTCGTGGACCACTGAGCCCTACTGCTGGGTCTGTGAGAGCCCGTGAGCCCTCAGTGACTTGGGAATTGCTTTGTGTACTGGAATCTCTTGAGAACTCAGACCTAGAGTCAGTCCATGCTGGGAATCTAGTTCCCGGAGATCTTGGGAAGGAGCCGGAAAAGGCACTGGAGTCAGACTCTTGTGTGCAGTCCAATCTGGTTGCAGAATTTTTGACTCGCAGTGTGGGTGAGTACATGTTAGATTTTCTGAGCAGTGTAAACTGCTGGGCGTTGTACGTGGGACATTCTGCTCCAAAAAAAAATCATTTTTAGAGGACCTGTTTTGCATCTAGCTGGTCTGTCCGCAGGCCTCAGCCATACCACTGGCTCCTGCCGCTCTCAGGACAGAGGGTGCTGCCCCTGCTTCTTGTTGGCACTGGACAAGGTGCTCGAGGGCCTTACTGAGGCCTGTGGTCTTGTTTGGGACATGCCTGCTGTGGGCACAGCATGCAGTACGTGAACCAGGCTGTTTACATCTGTGAAAATAGCATTGCATGCCAATTGAACTAACCTAGGAAGAGTTACAGAAACAGAAGAATTGTGGTCCGATCTGCCTTTGGCAGAGGCTTTGACCTTGAACTTTCAGGGGTTATGGGCAGCGTCACAAGATAAGGTGTGTGTTAGCTGGAAAAGTTAGGAGAATGAGCTCTATTCACTGTGAGCAAATGGCAGCCTGGCTCCTTGCTTGTTGCATGGGAAGGAAGGTCCTGTCCACGTGCCGTCTCCTTGGGCGAAGACCCCAGATGGCCAGCTCTGTATGGCTCTTCAGTTGATGTGACGTGTGGTCTGAAAATCATCTTGTGTTTCCTCAGGGAAAATTGTATGCGATGAGTTGCTACTTGTGGGGGTGTCATTTTTGTTTCCTTTAATTAACGTGTTTGGTGCAAGGTCTCCTTACACGGCTTGGACTTGTAGTGATCATCCTGTCTCAGTTTCCCCAGTGCTGGGATTACAGGTGTGCCCCACCACGTCCAGTCTCGGTGCCCGGCTTAGCGTGTCCAGGAGCGGGGCTGGCATAGCCTGTGGTGCTGGAGATTGCGGTCTGGTCCCTGCGCTTGCCTAAGCAGGCACTTAGTCTGCTGAGCTATCTCACTGCCCCCACCCCTTTTTTTGAGACAGGCTCTTACTCTGTGGCCTGAACTATCTTGAACATACAATCCTACCAGGCATGAGCATCAGTTTTCGTTGAAGTTGGCAGGGGGCAGGGGTGCTAAGCTAAAAGTCTTTGTTCAGGTTTGCTGCATTGTGGGTGTGGCCGGAGCAGGAGGAGTTCCCTGAGTTCGGCCTTCCTGGCCTTCCTGCGTCTCTCTGGCCCAGATGAGGTCTGTGTTGAGGGAGGTGATAGGCTGTAGTGTGCGGAGTGTATACCACAGTGCTGCGTTCTGCAGCGTGCACTGTCCCTGAGGGAAAATGACAGCTCTGTTTCTGTGTTTAGCAAAGACTAAACATGTCATAAGAATTTGTGGATGAACAGAAAGTTTGTCCTCTAGGTAGCTCAGAGCTCTGGTGCCCGGTAATGAAGCAGAACGTCATCAGAACAGTGTGCTCTGCTGGACGCGTGGCCATCCCTGGGTCCCAGCACTTGGGAAGCAGAGGCAGGGAGATTGTGTGTACAAGGCCAGCCTGGGCTACATAGCAAGTTCAGGGTTGGCCAGGACTGTGTAGCGCCGCCACCGCAACAAAGAAACAAAAATGTAATCATTTCCTTTCCTGGGGCACTAGCATTTTGAATTCTTTTTTTTGAACCAGGGATGGAACCCAGGACCTTGTGCTTATCAGGCAGGTGCTTACGGTGCTGAGGTATCTCCCCAGTCTCTCGCATTCTGTCCTGGTGAAGAGTTAGGATGTTTGCATAATGTAAAACCTTGACATTCAGCTGCACACAGAATTTGGTGCTAACAGGACCTACGCAAGGAAGAGCCCTTTCTCTTTCAAAGTCCCTGTTCATTTGTAGAGATGACATGTGTTTCTGGCAAAACAGAAACATCAGAGAGAGGTAGAAGGGGTAAAAATAACTCTCATCACCTGCTCTGGTGGCTGTGTGGAGTCTCCTGGAGCCTTGCCCATGTGTGCATGCACATACATGCACGCATGCATGGAGCCGTGGTGACACAGCAAGCCGAGCCTGTGGGAGGGACTTGCCTGGGGACATGTGCTTGCCATGGAAGACATTCTCGGCCTAACAGCTGGCCAGCAGAGAGGAAGGGGTTGGGCAGTGTGGAGGGGTGTCCTCAAGAGAGGATGGCGGTGACATAGTCCTAGAGCCCGGCCTTGGGGACGGGGAACCAGGTCTTGGGTCATGCAGGGTCTTTAGCCAGCAGCAGCACTTCCACCGAGCATCCTTCTTTCCCAGATCCGCCTTCTCTGCCATCAGTGGGCTGGCTGGTCATTGACTCGTCCTGCAAGTCAACACTTGGGATAGTGACCTGGAGGAGGAGCGGGGATGAACAGGACAGGGCAAGAGACACAAGAGACGGAGA